>JASDQU011377627.1:6807-18605 GCA_032191745.1 Picea mariana | reverse complement strand
TACTTTTTCGAACTCTTGGACGATAGATCGCTCACATGGAGAACCACGTTTAGTATTTGGATATTCTATGAGTATTGGTTGGTGTTTTTCCATAGATGTGTAATTTTTTTTCTATTTGATATATGATATAAATGTGATGTAATGTGTAATATTTTTAAAAATATTGTAAAGAAAAGTATTTTAATGTTAATTATAAACTAGTGTATTCTCTAAACGGGTGAATGGAAATGTTGAAGTAATTTGGTATGAAATTTTAGGGGCATTTAAGTAGTCAAAATCACTGTAGGTGCACCAACCATAGCTAGCTAGATTTTTTGGGTGTCTCTCCCAATTACAATGAGTTTAGACCTTTGGTAATGAAACTCTTCTAAACCAATCAAGGTAGTGGGATTTGACATATTAATATTGTTAATAGGAATCATAAAGATATTGAAATTAAAATGATCTTATTTGAAGTTGGTTCACTATTTTGATGATGAACTCTTACAATAACTTTCTAATTGGTGAAAACTTTATATATATTCTAGGGTAAATTCTATAATCAAATGTATGATCTTTAAGTTACGATTTTATTTTAAAAACAAGAATAAGATAATATAATTTTAAAATACCCCCGGATCGGGTGATGGTGCGAGCCACATGGCATCAGGAGAAGGCGCACATAGGCCAACGTGGCGAGAGCCACGTGACAGATTCGTGCCAAGCACAGCCGCCACCCCCATGCATTTAATCCCTCCTACGACGTCTGAGGCGCCATTAAGCCCGGTGCGCTTCTCGTCTCTAGCTGTCATTTCGATGGGCGATTTCATTAAGACTTTGCATGTGGCTCGGCCTTCATCTCCACCGGCTGAGCAGACATAGTCCATTCTAGCTTACCTCTTCCTTGCGCTCTCCTGCGGTGCCAAACCCTTCTTACCTACACCTTGGTGCTCTCCTGCAACTGGTTATTCTCTCGGCCTCTCGGCTCACCTGGGGTTTCTCTCGCAGGCCAGCCATTTCTCCTGCGCGGTCAGCATGCCTAGGCAAAGAGGCAGGCCAAGAAGGGGATTCCCGGCTATGAGCACCTGTACCTCGCCCTGGTTCTCATTTCAGCTTCGGACGCCTATCCCCCTCACAATCCTCACTGTCCTCGCATTCCTCGCACTCATCACACTCTTCGTAGCCTGACTTGGAACCACTCGCCACCTCTTTCCAGCTTGAAGGTTTGGTTCTCACGCATAGTTCGATCGGCTTACCCTCAGAGCCCTTCCTAGACAGAGCCTCCACTTCTCAGGCACCTCCTGAAGCACCTCCACTCCCCCTGGCCAGCGCACCTTTGCTAGCTTCTGAAACCTTTCACTTCCACCCACCCTTGGAGGCACCACCATTTCCACATTCTATCTCCGACTCTATCCCAGATGAGTAGATGCAGGACAGCATGGACATTCTATTCGGGTTGGTCTTCGACCTCCGACAGGGAGTGGATGATCTACAATTCTAGCTGCAGCAACTGGATGGGAAAGCCTCTGCACTCCTCCCCATCCTCTCCACCTTCTAGAGAGCAGCAGCGCAAGCCGAGCACGTCCCAGCAGAAACGTTTGGTCGGGGCGAACAAGAGCTTCCAGCAGAGGGTGGCAACTTGGGGTATGCCATGCAGGTGGATGGGGAGGCGACAACAACGGTGGATAATACGGATGATGACACGTAGATGGAATGGCAAGGAACACCTATCGAAGAAGAGCTCTGGAACGAGGCCACCCATGCCACCTGGATGGAATATAAGCCAAATGTATGACCCCTATGAGGACTCTACTTTAGTCTTAGTTTATTACTCTCAGTTATGTTTACAGTTTTACTAGTTTGATAGACATGTAGACCTTAACACTGGCTGGCTGAACTAGTTTCCCCTTTGTGGCAGTTCAGTTACTACAGCGTGGCCATTTTGAACATTCTGCAACTCTAGCTTTGTTTTTGGAGGCTCTTTATACTTTAATGAAATACTCTTACTTACAAAAAATATATATATAATTTTAAAATAATATGTTTTGTTCTTGTATATTGTGGTGGATAAAATTTGTAATATTAATATACTAATTATTTGACTAATCTAAATAAATATAGATATTTTCATAATTTTAATATTTATATATACTTATATATGAATGTATATTATGATATTAATTATTAATATGATAACGATGATATATACTTTGTTTTGTGAGCTAGTTGTTTGTATTATTTTTCATGAACAAAAAATACATAAGATGTTCCAGAGAGTGGTGTGAGGCTGCCATAGAAGGGAACCAGCCCCATCACCAATTATAAAAGTTCCATAAAATCCTGTTGTAACTGCTCCAAGCTGACATAGTTAAAGATTTTAGACTGGAATGGACTATTTTGGGCCTATGAATATACCAACAAAGATGTCTTTGTAATTTGATAGGCTAGACAGAAGCTACAAAAAAACAAAAAATAACAGTCCATGATAGATTACTTGTTGGTAGAGTTGTAGGGGAAGGCATCCATGGACGATAACGACCACTTGGGGGCCATTATTTCCTGTAGAAATTCCTCTTCATTGCATTGTGCAAGGTTCTTCAAACCTGAATCCAAAAGCCAGTCCAGGTGTTTTTCCATCAGCTCTTGATGAAATTTCTACTTGTCATTATCTCGACACAGCTCCATGATGATTTATCTCTGAGCATTAGTGAAAACCGAGTGAGGAGGGGGCGAAGGAATAGATCTAGAGGTTGCTTTTGGGTTGGGGATATGGGTGGTAGTGGCAGAAGTGGTCACAAGAGTGGAGGCGGATTTGCAATCTTCAGCTTTGATTGGAGGGGAGGAGGAGCGATTAGTCATTCGGGAGTGGCAAGGACAAACACAACACAGAAAAGGTCGGAAACGAGTGTAGAGGGTTCAACCATGTAGAACAGAGCGAGAGCCAACTCGAAGTGATATAACATGCTCTCTGGGAATCAGTAAGAACCAGTAGAGATGAAGGTTGAGGATGACAGAAGTGAAGGGGACCCTCGCGACTATGAAGAGAAACCTGTAGCAAGGTAAGAGCGGTGAGTGGAGGTAGAAAGACCAGAGAGCATGTAGAGCTGGATGAATAATAAGGTAAGGTGTCTTCTTGGTGAAGACGATGGTCTTAAGACATCGTAGGATCTGGAGATCCATTAATTTCACATGAGTGACAATCATGGTGGAGGCAAGTTGCAGGGACGATCGCTGGAGGGGGCAAGTCGGGAGTAAATGAATGTCGTCAGGGCGCCAAACTAGATGATCGGGGAAGGGTCGTTTGTTGTGGATCGCTCGTGACATGGCATCCAGGGTTAATGATGATAGTTGGATATTAATTCAATTTAACTTTAATTTAACTTAAAGTTGTTGTGTGATAAAGTGTAATTGAATGTTATTCTTATAAGTGAACCTATATATTATAACTATTCTTAATAATAATTTATTAAGAAAACAAAATCAAAGATTAAACTTTAGAGTGGTAGCATGAAGAAGGTTCGAATTTCACAAGGAGAAACCATTTTGAATTGAATGAAATATAAAAATATTATTTAATAATAGTTATAGGCATAATTGTAATAATAGTAGATAAATTATTAAGAATATTTTGTTTGTCACGATCTTCATTGAGGGTGTAATTCCCTGGACTTTTTTAAGTGAAATTTAATTTTATTTGTGGTCACGTTCAAAATAAATGCCATTTACAAAGATGTATCAAAGTGATAAAACAATTCTTTTAGATAAATATGTTTATATTCTTAGTCCTATTACAATAAGGAAACATTGATCCTTCATATTATTAATCCCATCTATAATAATGCCCCATCCTTAACCCTATCTATAATAAATGACTCACTTTGTAAAGATACAACACATCTATGAAATCATTTTTTTGGAAAAACATGTTAGAACTATAAAATCATCCTTTCTATTAAGAAATCATCCATCCTTGGCTCCATAGTCAATAAACATCTCCATTGGGAGCCCATCTAATATAAAAGACACCCCTTGTGAATATGCTTGAGAGCTATGAAATCCTACTATAAAAGACTTGTGAATATGTTTGAAAACTATGAAATCCTTCCCTTTAGGGAGAAATGCTAAAATCATAAAATAGTTTCTTCTCCTAAGAAACCCACCATCCTTAGCATTAAAGGACTCCCTTGCACAAATGTGTAATCCACAAAAGCATAATTTGTCACTTGAAAAAAGTAAATATTAATGGTGTAATGATAACACTTAGACTATAAGCTAGGTCTAATTTTGTATATAGCAAATAAAGCTAGCTTTTGGAATGTTTTTTTATTCTATTTACTTTTGAGGAAATTTTCAAATTTCAAATTTAAAGTGTTGAAATTGTTATTTTAATGAAAATGGACATTAACAAATTAATTTGTAATATAAATATCAATTAAATTTCAAATTTTCACTATCAAAATTGTGATTTTTTTATGGCTGATTTGCTTGTCTACAATACTTCATTTTCACCAAAACAAATACATATACATGTATATAATTATATTTTTAAAATTATTAAAAAAAAGAATTTTTAATAAATATTTAAAACAATTACTTTTAAAAAATAATTAAACAAATAAATACATATTAAAAATAATATTTTATTTTTTTAAATCATTTTTTTCCAAAAATTTAAAACAATGAATAAAATATACATTAATAATAAGGTTTTTAGAAAAATAAAATATTTTTTTATTAAAAATTTAAAACAATGAATTTTGAAAAATGAACATCACGTCCAAAATATTATTAAAAACATAGCTCTGTAATGTTGTTCCTCTTTAAAAGGATATGGAAACATCATTAACAACGCACTTAGTACTCGATTGTATTGTTACATTATGGAATAAGAAGTCGTCGCTTGGAGAACCAGCGAGGAAACCCTAGGCATCGTCGTCCGCCCCGCAGGTCTACTCCAGCTCGCTCCTGATGGCCTCCCCGGAAGATCTCATCGTAGGAAGGGTTCCTGCCTCGGATCCAACCTCTCTCCAACTTGCTAGCTCGTCCTTTCCTCCTCTGCGCAAGCCCGTCACGGCTCTCTCCTCGCAGCCTCCTCGAGGCCCTCTTGCTCAGCAAAGCTTGTCCGATCACTCGTCCCCTCCACCCCTTCTCCCCGAGGTCCTACCCTCGTTGAAGCAAGGGGGTTCGCTTCCCCGCAAGTCGCCCCTACAGGAGGAAAATTCTCCCCTCCCGCCCTCTCCTGGTGCTCGCGCGGTTTCCCCTCAGGTTGCAGTTCTGTTGTCCGAAGGTTCAGGGTCTCCTCCAGGGCTTGTGGTGCAAGAGGCCCCTGCTCCCATCGTTCCAGTCATCTAGAGTACTTTGGATTTCGCAGATCACTATATCTCTCATGCCATTGTGTACAGGTTCAATGGTCTGTGGCCTCGTCTTGCAGATCTGCATTCTTGGATCTCTTCCGAATGGAGCCCCCTGCTAGAGGAGGAAGGCCTTGTTTTCCCATGTGCAAAAGGGTTTTTTATAGTGGTTTTTGGATATATAGAAGACAGGGATCATATCTTTAGTTCCAGCCCCTGGTTTTGGGGCAGGTTGGGCCTCTCCATGTAGCCCTGGACCACCGCTTTCAACGCCTCCATTGTCGCTATTCCTTCAGTCCCATTTTGGGTGAGGCTCCCAAACCTACCTCTGCACTTTTGGGGCCGGGTCTCTCTGCAAACCATTGGGAATGTCCTTGGAAAGTTTCACAACATAAGTTCATAAACAAAGTCTACCTTCACCACATTCGCTCGGATCTACATGGAAATGGATTTCTCAAAAGGATTTTCAACAGAAATTATCCTACAAAATAAGGACTATTCACGAAATCAGCCTGTAGATTACGAACATGTAAACTTTAGATGTAGAGCGTGCTTTGAAACAGGACATTTAGTCATCAACTATAAAAGGATTTCAGAGAAACATAAATATGAGAAATCTCGCCAAAAATCCACCTGGTGGGACGGTGCAAAGCTGGCTCATCAGCATATTTCGAAGGACCTACCTACAGAATCAACGCCTGAAGGGCATATTTTGAAGGAACCATCTACAGAATCAACACCTGAAGGGAAAAGCAGGGAGCCAACTCAGCCAACTGTAGAACAAGAAAGAGTTATGTCTTCATAGCCACCTTCTTTTCAAAGCTGGGTCGATCAAGCAGATGAAGAGAATGAGAAATCGAAGGATTGGATGCTAGTGGTAAAAAAAAAAAAATCCTCTCATACAAGGCAACCATTGCAAACACGTAGTCAAACCGGTTCTCTGAAATAAAGGTTAATTCTGGGATCAGAAAGTTAGCTCAGGAATTATGAGTCTCTTTCAATGGTTGGACTCCCAAAAAAGTATAGATTTAGAACGTCGGTTTTTGACAATTTGTATTGGTTGTGGACCTGAACTTTGTAGTTTTTCCTACAGTGGTTACACCACTACTCTCTTAATATAACACACCTTTTCTTGTTTAAAAAAAAAACAATACACTTAGTACTATGGTGACTAAAGTCGGGGAAATTATGCATATTTGGGTCATGTTTCTTGAGTGCTCTGATGACTCTTTATCCTGGAAAAATGATTTTTCATACTCACAATAATCATGATTGGTATAGCATGTCCTAGTATTTTTAATTAGAAAGATAGTTGGTCTGTAACTATGGATTGGTATGTTACAATTTCAAAGATACTTTTGAAAAAAAATAACAAAACTATTTTTAAATAAATTTATTATATAAGTAAATATTAACATAATATATGAATTTATTAAATATTAAATTATATAGAAAACAAAATAATTTATATATAATTTTGAACACTAAAATTAAAATTCTTAATTCTACTCTATCTTATTAATATTTAAATTATTAAATTTTATTAATATTTAAATTATTAAATTGTGTTTTGTTGCTTGCATAACAAAGTCAAGAAAACATGAAATATCATGCATAGTATTTTTAAAAATATGTGCATAAATAAATATGAAAAATTAAATAGGTTAACCGATGTATATTGCAGTTTCAATGCACAAAAGTGACAATTAAGTTTTGCAGGAATTACAGGAGAGAGAATTAACAGACAGATTGCAAATATTTATTTAATTAATGGTATGGTCAGTAGACGAGACATGTATTCTGACGTCTCATCAATGAGGAAATGCAATTGGGATGGTATATGTGGCCACAATTGAGTTGACCTGCGTCCTCTCCAAATTTAAAATAGTCGTGACAAATTGGGCAAGATGAAGTGATACTATTATTATCATTGATATGTTCACCTGAAATGGAAATGGTTACAGTTGTGGTTATGAGAGGTGGAAATGCCACGACCATGATTTCCCATGTTTGCCTTATATGTTCTATTATCCTCTGATGTATCTCATGGATTCGCGCTCTTCTCTCTTTGGGATTAGCACCTCCCCATCGTTCTTCAACGTCTTCAAGTTCTCTTATATTCTCCTAAACTTGCGCTAATAATTCTCTAAATTCTCTCTCACCATGTCCTGGTTGTCTTTGTCCTTCCATTTGTATTCGTTCTCTTAAACTCTCATCAATATGCATTGATAAATCTCTAAACTCACCATGTCCTTCTTCTCCTCTTGGTTGTCTTTGTGCTCCCATTTCCATATCTCAAAAAATAAAATAATCGTTATTGTCCTTCCATTTGTATATCTCAAAAAATAAAGGAAACCAAATTCGATGCCTGATCTCACCGTGGAGATATCTGATTCCTCCTACTTCTGGCAGAGTAAAATATGTGTGCATGTAACTATATTTGTAGGCTTGCGGTGAAGGCCAACTGCGGTGACCTGAGGCGGTGGAATTGGGCAGTTGTTGTGCATTAATGGGGCGGTGGCATTGGGCGGTTGTTGTGCATTAATGGGAGGATATAGATAAGAAATGCAGGTGGGGGCATTAAACTTTTTCGTTTTAGCAGAAGCTCTTCCTCCAAGAGAAGTTGCTTTTCACTTAACAACTTGCCTCCTTTTCTTTCCAACACCTTCTCCGCCTGATTTCAGAGGCATTTCCATCGAGTTGTCCACACTAAAAGACGTGATTTATTTCTCTATGGTCGGGATTCTTTCTTGCACAGAGTTGAATATCCATTGCTCAGACTCAATTAGAGTACAACAAATAGAATATTCAAATCGTTTTCAAAATCAACTCCAGATTACAAAACCTTCAATGAATTATTAAACCCAGAAAAGCCCAGTTAAATGGATATCATACATATGTTAAGAATAGAACCTGAGGCACCGAGATCCAGTTTCCTCGGATCCATTGTTGAGCGGGGCATAATCTTGAAGGGGGATATGCCTCGACAGTGCGAGTGTCAGGGAAGTAGACCACCAAAGCTCCTCTTCTACGCGCGTAAGCAGTTTGACAATGAAGTCGCGCCACCAGTAGTCGGTGTCATAAGCTTCCACTGCGTCCCCAACTGAGCAATGGAGAGGCAACTAAATGTGAGGAGGAATGGTTCTCACTTCACTATGTAGCCATGCCTCCTCCTCCAATGGATTTCCATCATCTGTCAGAAACTTATCATATCGTATCTTGCAATGCTTGCCATCTGCAGTAATAGGGAGGATAACTCCCTCAAACCAAGCCCCGCCATAACCATCCTCATTGTTGTGTTAAATATATATGTAACCTCAACAGTCTGATTGTACACTGCCAGTTGTCCTGGCTAGTTGTACAATCATTCTCGATTTGCTTGAGCCTATTTAGCTCAACCTTTTGTCTTTTCTACATATCCTAGATTCTCTATTCTCAATATTCAATACTATTGCACTCTCTTCATTTTCTTGTTTTTTCCTAATTATATCTTCTTGTTCTCATTTTGTCATGGTATCAGAGCTTCAAACATAAGCCTCTTCACATAGTATGGAGAGCAGCTCGATCCTAAGAAGCGCATAACTTACACTATCTACAAGAGCACATGGACACAAGATTCTTCACAAAGCTTGGAGAACAGTTCTCAATACGAATCTCGTTCAAAAGATCGTTGTAGACAGCAAGCGCAAAGAAGTAGAGCAGCTACAAAAGGACACAACGCTTAAAGAATCTTGGAGAACACTCCGCAGTCCACTAAAGGAGCGTGGAGACAACAATCTGCTCAAAAGATCGTTGAAAACATCACAATGCGTGGAAGCAGACCTGCGGAAGGAGAATAAAAAAATTTATTATTAAAGATCCATGAGCTTTTAAAGAATTTGTGAAAGATCCACGAAACTCCTTCTTAATAAGAAAGTCTGTGCAGATACAGCAATAGACAAGCTCAGCGACCGTAAAATCGGCCCTGCGAAAAAATCTGAGCCATTAATAAAGCTCAGAAAGGACGAGGAGCGCGCAGAAAAGGAGAACGTGTTTCAGTCATCAGATCAAGGTGAGAGCAACAACAACCGTCAAATCAAGAAAAGGTGCACATGCTTTAAACCGCCAAAGTTTTTTTGAAACTTCGTGTATTTGGCGATTTCATGCAAAGGTTGCAAAGGAGACAGGACTTTCGAAGTTCTGAAGTCTGAAACAAATCATGATCGTCGATTTAAGAAGGAGACACACGTCAAACAATCAATACTTCGCTAGTTCACGGTTCAGAGAGAACACGGTGCAGTGTTGTCGAAATTCCCAAACGTCGAAATTTCAAAGAAGATCTCAATCGTCAGTTGTGGATCATTGAGAACCGTTGGATACAACGTTGCAACAAGACTTCATTGGTTCGCAAATCGAAAAATCCTTAGGTAAGAGTTGTGAAAACTCGTGAAAGGATCACAACAGTCGATCATTCTGAAATCATCAGAACTTTCCATCGTCAGAGGATAGGTGGCAACAGATCAGCGTTTCGCTGACTCGTGACTCGAAGGAGTCAAAAGTCGAAGTCGTGAGAACTCATGAAACGTGAAATCGCGATTTGATCTGAGTCGTTATATCCAGAGGAGCGTGAACCATCGAATTTGGGGCGCTCTGAAATATCGGCATCTTGGGAGTCAAGACTGTGAAGGAGGTCATGACTTGGAGGTCGCAAGTCGTGAAATCCTGACATCATCTGAACCGTCCATTGGAAGGGACGCGTGGCGAGAGATCAACATTTCGCTGACTCGCAGGAGGGAAAAGTCAAAGGGGGAAATCGTGAGAATTTGCGAGACGTGAATCTACGATTAGATCACAACCGTTGATCAAGGAGAGATCTGGATCGTTGATTATCCAGGAAGAGTTCGGTATTTCGAGGATCGGGAGAACGGAGGTGGAAAGTCTTTCGACCTCGCGATACGTGAAATCTTAATATGCGAAACCCTGACGTGATATGAGTCGTCATATCGTGGAAGAATCGGGACCGTCAGATTGGGAGCTCTGAAATTTTAGCATTTCAGGAGTCGGGGAGTCAGGTTTAGCTCACTCGCAAAGTCCCGACATGTGAAATCGCGACGTGCCTTTTTCGTAAGCATGCGGTCACAGCCCGTGGTCATGTGGAGGTGAGACTCGCACTTAGTGCTTAGTCGCGCAGGCTACAGTTGCTATTGTTGCTAAAGAACAGAGCTCAGAGCTCTGAATCCGTAGATCTCGTGCTCGGATAGGCAGATCCAGCCAAATCGAAGCTAAAGAAGTAGTCTACCCCACGTTTTTCGGTCTGAAGTCACTGATAGAACTTCGCAGACCTGGTTTTACACACAGGAAACAAGTAAGCACGCAAATCCTTAAAAAATTCTTTGTAGTCTATTTTTTTTTCTCTCTCTCTTCAAAGATGGCCACCTCGAGCAATTTAGGACCAACTCAAGGACCGATTCTTCTTGGAAAGAATTATGAGTTTTGGTCTCTTAGAATGAGATCCTTCTTGCAATCACAAGAGTGTTTGGATCCAGTGGATCTTGGATACGTGGAACCAAATCCAGTAGACCTTGCTACCATGACCAACCAACAAAGAACTGCTCAGGCAACACAAAGGAACAAAGAGAATAAAGCCAAATTTTGGATTCAAAATTCTGTGGATGACTCGATTTTCTCACAAATCACAGGCGTTGTTACTTAAAAACAAGCCTGGGACATCCTTAAATCAGCTTACCAAGGCAATGCCAGAGTCAAAAAAGTCAAATTACAGACCTTGAGGATGCATTTTGAGACTTTAAAAATGACAGAGTCTGAAAACATTGATCAGTTTATGACTAGAGTCATGGGAATTGTAAACCAGATATGATTCACTGGTGAAGCCATCCATGATCAACGAATTGCTGAGAAAGTTCTCATAAGTCTACCAAATAAATTCGAAATGGTTGTTACAACCATCCTTGAATCCAAGGATCTATCAAATTTTTCAACAGATGAATTAATGGGTTCCCTATTGACACATGAGACTAGACTACATCTTGAAGATGAGTCAATAACAAATTCCTTCAAGACTCAATTCTCCTTCAGCAGAGGGAGAGTTAGAGGCAGAGGATGAGGTCATCAAGGAAGAGGGAGAAGTCCAAGTAACCATCACTCTAATGAAGGTCACAGACAACATAACTAGAACCATAATTTCCAAGGTTCCAGACAACAGAACCAGAATCAGAATTTACAACCTCAAAGAGGTAGAGGAAGAAGATCAAATGACAAATCAAGCATCCAATGTTATTACTGCAAAAAGTTTGGTCACTATGAATCTGAATGCCGTAAGAAGCAAGCAAATCATCTCTCTGGCAGAGCACATGTCTCAAATCATGAAGGGGAAACCTCAAATGGTATGTTTCTCTCATGTCACAAGACTGAAGAACAACATAAAGATCTCTGGTTGCTGGACAGTGGTTGTAGCAACCACATGATAGG
>JASDQU011377626.1:0-13618 GCA_032191745.1 Picea mariana | reverse complement strand
AAGACAATCTTGTTTGGGGATCACTAGAGGGTTGAAGGAATGGTTTTAGAGTGGAAAACTCACTCTTTTCAATTATTCAAAGTTTCCAAAATTTATCTAACATTCTTCTCTTCCTTTCTTTCATTTCTAAGCATTGTTATGATCTAGAATAGACATTAAACGCTTCATTTCCATATTCAGAAATTTATATATAAATTGATGTATCATTGGGCTAATACTAAGTTAACAAGTTTCTTGGTTTTGTAGCTTTTCCTATAAAATATACCTTGCTGTTTTTTACACAGATTTTTAGCAACAAGTTGGAAGAACTATTGGTATTGAGCCCCAAAGGCCCTCAAAAGACATCCTAAAGTTGGAATATTAAATCCCCCTTCTTCTCCTTCTTCTAAGTCATTGTAAGCCACCCTTGAGAGTCTCTTGGCTGTGCCTTCTTTCAATTTTATTTCAAAAATCTGATATTGTAATAATTAGAAAATATCACCCACACCTTGCAAAGAGAGTGGCCTAAGCCATCCTTGCAAAATCGTGAAGGCTAGAAGTAGTTTTATTTCTTGCTTTTCCTTTTACGCCCACCTTGGCCAAAACGGTAGACATTGTGCCTCCACTTGTGCCATTGTTGAGGTTGCTTTTGCTTTCAAGTAATTTTAATTCTTTTATTACACCCACCTTGGCCAAAACGGTAGGCATTGTGCCTCCACTTGTGCCATTGTTGTGGGGTTGCAATTTCATTTTCTAAGCAAACTATAAAGCATTTCAATTCATTTATTTTGGCCCCACCTTGCAAGAAATTGGCATAAGCCATCCTTGCAATAACGAAAGGCTTGTATAATTTTAAATCATTGCAAAAGTAATCTTTTTGTGCTCCATTTTTGCGTGTATTCTCTCCCCTTGCCACTTTGTGGATCCTGGGTGACAAGAAAGGGCAAAGGTTGGGAGTTTAATAATTAGGCATCCAACCCTTATTGTTTCCACCATAAAAAATGAGGCTTGAAGAAGATACTTGGGGTGCTAGGTTAGGGATGATCTCACGACACTAGGTGTCCCCCGGGTTGAGTATACAAGTTCTTTGGATTTGACCTGTGGAGCTAGGGTAAGGCCTTGTTTGCCTTACTTATTGATCATCTAACACTTCCTTTTGGTTGAGAGGATAACGGTTTGGGGTAGTCACATAGTCTAGGCTTCAATCTATCACTTCTAATCCCCCTAATCAAAGAGAGACTTAAAACTTACTAAAATTAACCTACACACTACATTCACAACATTTGCAAGCTCACTTTCAAAGCAATTTGTCTTTCAAGTTTTGCAATCACATTTTAAAACAATTTACTTTTCAACTACTCTGACATTTCAAGCAAGTCACTTTCAAGCAAGTTTACTTTTCAAGCAACATCTTGTGGATATCTCATGTTCATTGGTATAAAATCTAACTCCTCCTTTGTATAATTGTAAGATCATCCAAGTGGTTGTTCTTTTTCATTATAAGTTTTATTCATGACATGTTTCAATTATTTCATTTGTAAATTGGTGTAAGTTGAATGCTTCATTATATAACCATTTATTAGTTCCTTTTGTATATTTGTGCAATTATCTAATTTGTCATTTTCCTTGTGAGTTATCTTGCCAAATTACATTTGTATATTTCATCTTGTAACTATCTCTATTGTAAAGTAATTTCTCGTTGATATCCTATAACATTGTTTATTTCTTGTATAATTGTACTTAATTCTTTTGTTGTATAATCTAATTGACCCCTTGCCCAACCTCTAGGCACTAGTCTTAGTTGACCTTAGGGAAAGGTTTTATTTTCATTAAAAGATTTGCATTTTCACTGTTGCTTGCCATATAGGCTAGCTCCCCCTTACCTTTAACAAACTAAAATTAACTCCTAGAATTCATTTAATAATTCACATAGTAAATAGGGTCTACCTCCCTTGGCTTCCCCAGGAGTAAGCTTAGACGAAAGAAGTTCAAGTCGAGGTGACAGTGGGCTTGAACTTAGGCATTGTGCCTCCAAGGACACACTAAGTGGATTGAGACTTTTTCCACATTTGCAAGTGTGTATTGTTGATGATTGCAGCTACGTGAGACATTCTCCAGGACACAACCTGAGAGAGAGCCCCTGAGAGGGGTGTGTGGTTCCTATCTGCGACAGAGCTGGAATGTAGAGATGGCCTCCTCCTTACAAAGAGTTGAGAAGAACTCCAGATGATTCTCCTGTGTAACGCAGTGAGAAAGGAGATTTCACTGCCATTGGTCTTTTAGGTTTGGCCAAAGAGAGGCTAAAGGAGGGAAAAGGGTAAAGGGTAAAGATGAGGCTCAATGTTCACTTGAGAGAGTTGAGTGAAGAGGAGAGGAAATGAGGGTTTGGAGAAGGCAAAGGAGGCGCACTTGAGGAGGAGGGCACAAGCTACCTTGAGGAGGCATTCATGGAGGCCATGCGCATGAGCTAGAGGAGAGGGCACACCTTGTGTATGGGGGGTGCAAGTCTAGCAGGCATGGACTCTTGAGGGCACACAAGCTAGAGGAGGAGCGCTTCTAAAGGAGGGAAGCACAGTGGCTTGTGAGAGGGAACTTTCTTGAGGTTGGTGCTTTTGCTAGAGGAGGGGCGCTTCTAAAGGAGGGAAGCACAGTGGCTTGTGAGAGGGAACTTTCTTGAGGTTGGTGCTTTTGCTAGAGGAGGGGCGCACTTAGTAGTAGTGCGCACCAAGCCAAGGAGAGGAGGTGCTCTTGGGAAGAAAGCGCAAGGTCGAATGCAAGAGGAAAGGGTCTAAGGCAAGAGGCAAAGGCAAAGGCAAGAGGCAAGGCAAAGACAAGAGGCTTAGCAAGGTGAAGAGGGCGAACCAAGGCAAAGGGCACATTCTTCAAGGGTTAACAGGCACAAGTTTTGAGGGACTCCATTACAAGCTTGAGGACAAGCTTGGATTGTATCAGGTTCCTTGTGTATTTACTTGTTGTAACATTTGCTTTGAGATCTCCAATATATATCTATCTCTCTAACTGGTTTTCCCCATGGGGGGGTTTTTCCAGGGTCATGTTGACCAAAAACATGATGTGTTCTTTTGTCATGCATGCTTAGTTATTTTCAGCCTAGTTTAGTTGTTAAAAGATCCTAGAGGAGTGTTATATGTTTAAGGTTTATGCATGTGTTAACATTAGTTACGAAAACACTTGCAAGGGCACCTTAAAAGAGCATTTAACCATCAGTTTGAAGGCATAATTTGGGGCAGAATTTTCAGACCTGTTTGCTGTCCCAAAACAACAACAAAGGACAACTTTGTTATCTCAAACTTAGAGCCCAACAAGAGGTCAAAGATAGACCTATTGGGCAGACTTCTAGTTCCTCAAAAATCTACATGGTATCAGAGCTTTAGGGCAAGCGTGTTGGCTGATTTTTCGTTTTTCGTGCCTCGGAAAATCAGATTTGAAAGTGCCTCGGTTTTTGTGCCTATTGGACAAATTTACACTTGGTTGGCAACCTCATTTTTCACACTTGAGACTGGTGTGTTTGAGGCTGATCTTAGTTGTTCAGAGTTGTTCAGATTTTGCTTGGGTATAGTGTATTAGTTTTAGCATTAGATGGCAACATTGGCGGTTGCAAGTTTGAGGGTAGAGGATAGACTTGCATGCGCAAGTAATTGGTCGTCTTGGAAGGCAAGGATAGTTATGATTCTGGACGAGGGAGAGTTATGGGAGATTGTGGAGAATCTCGTTGTACCTGCTACAGATGTGGTTCACTTTGTTGAGTTTTAGAGACAGAACAAGAGAGCTAAGGGAACGATCCTTGATGCGGTGAAAGACCATGTGATTCCTCACATTTCCGGCAAAGACTATGCATATCAGATGTGGAAGTCTCTTTGTAGTCTTAATTAGAGTCCTAACTAGAACGGCAAGATGGTGCTTCAGGAGAAGCTGAGGGGCACCAAGATGGGGAAGACGGATACAATTACTTCATACCTCTTGAGACTCACTCAGATTCGAGATGAGTTGGGTGCAGTTGGCAATATAGTAGATTACTCGGAGTTGGTACAAACAACCTTGAATGGCTTTACCAAATCACAGGAGATTTTTGTCCATGGTATCGTGGCTCGTGAGCATATGCCTAGTTGGGAGAGGCTCTGGGATGGTTTGATTCAGGAGGAGATCAGGTGTGGTTCTATATCTACTAGTCAGTAACAGGGTGTTGAGGATGGAGATGAGGTTGATCTTGCGTTTGTGGCTAAAGGAAAGATGAAGACCAAGTAGAGGCCCAAGGTTGGGGCCAAGGAGCAGCAGTTGAGAGGACAGGGTGAGCAGCAAAAGAAGGACATGAGCAAAGTGAGATGCTTTGCTTGTGGCGAGTTGGGGCACTATGTTGGACAGTGTCCCAAGAAGAAGAAGAAGCAGGGTGGTACTGTAGTGACAACAGAGGAGCATGAGTTCATTGCTCAATTTGAGAGGGAGTGTGCTTTCATAGGTTGTTGTTTGACAATTAAGACACCATCCAGTGGTTGGTGCGCAAACAAAGTTGAGGAGGTCCCACAGATTGAGAGTGTTGTATCTCATGGGACGCAGAGTTAGTTGTGGACTACACCATTTTCAGAGTTGACTGGTCCACTTGGGAAAACTTTAGTTTCAGAGTTGCCAAGTAGACAGACAGTTGGTGCAGGGGCTTCAGAGCATCAAAGATTGATGAGTGTGAGCAGGGCGCCATAGAGGCTTGAGTCTCACTTGGCTATGGAGACAAGTAGATCAGTTTCAAATTGCTATTCAGGAAGAAGACCCTTGGTGAGAGACCAAGGGGAGGATCTTTGGTGAGATGCCAAGATCGTGAGACTCTTGGTGATGCCAAGAGCTAGAGACTCTTGGTGAGATGCCAAGAGGTGGAGACTCTTGGTGAGATGCCAAGAGGTAGAGATCCTTGGTGAGATGCTAAAGATGCTAAGGTAGAGATCTTTGGTGAGATGCCAAGATCAAAGCTTGGATCAAGAAGGACTTTGATTCAAGGAGATCTCAGATAGGTGGAGATGGACTTCCATCTAGAGATCAGGCAGGTTGAGCAGATCAGAGTAAGAGGCCACTTTTGATGATCAGGGTACAGCCATAATCACCGAGTATTTGCCAGCAGTCAATGGTGTCCATTGCAGGGACAAGATTGGAGGGGTGAGTGACACTTTCCTCAGTAAGAGGGAGTGTTGAGATTTGGGTACCTTGGAAAGTGGTCCCCTTGTGTTTGTGAGTCTCTAAACACAAAGGGGGAGACTATTACACTCAATACTTTACTTTATGTTCTAATTTCACTTTGACTTAGGGGATTTAAGTCAAAAGTGAAATATGTCATTTAAGTCATAAAGTGACAATTAATTCACTTTGTGGGTGAATTAATATACATAAAGAAAACTAAGGAAACTTGAGAAAGTGGGTTTTCTAAGTGAGATTTTTGAGATTGAATCTCACCCTTTGATTAGACTTGGCTAGATTGAATCTAGGCCATTGGTCTTGTTATCGCACAGTTTGTACTTGGAAGTAAGGAATGGGTGAAAGAAAGGCAAACTCGCGAAACTGAGACTATCCTACCACTGTCACCTCAATAGGATAGCTCTTTCTGTTTAGGGTGGTAGGCCCAAGGGAGACGTCCCCGGTGACCTGGGGTTTTGAGAAGGCAAAGGCTTATGGCTAAGTAAAAGTTTCCCCCCTCACAAGTCACCACCGATCAGAAAGTCCGGCTAATCAGCCAATAAAGATAAAGATAAAGATAACCAAAAGTGTACCTGCCTGGAACAAAGCAACAAGAAAACTATATATGTGCAAGATCACTCGCTGGTTAGTACTTCATATAATCAAGGACTTTCTGATATAAAGCAATTGACCAATAATATTGATGAAGCAAATCAATGATGTACAATAGCAATGCTTACAATATATCATTTCACAATAAATGCTAAAGAAGCTTCACAATGAGCAATAATGATTTATCATCAATGTCAAATATCAACATTCATTAGAAGCAACGACTAGCCAATCTTTCAATTGCTCAGTAAAGGATTGAATGCTGCAAAGTATAAATATAACTCAAATGGATAATGGTAGCAATAGGGTTAGTAAATTAGTCTAGGCTAGGGTTAGAAAGTGTTAGCAAATTATTCAAGGTATTGGATATTTGTGATCAAGGTACTCAAACATAGAAGGTCTTAGATTAGTGTGTTATTAGGGCGAATGGAGTCAAACTAGCTGCAAAAGTTGAAGGCCCGAAATGATAATGATAGGGCGAAAGATGAGGGATATGATGGTTGAAGTGTTGCTAAGGCAAGGCTTCAACCTATCAACCCTAGGGGAAGACGACTCACTAAGGTGTAGTAAACTTAGTGCGTCTTCCTCCTTTAGCTCAAAGGGTAAAGTAAAAACGGCTAGCTTGAAGAGTGAATGGTAGAGTGTTGCTATGGCAAGGCTCTAACATTTATCTTCAACAAAAATAAAATGGCTCTTAACATAACTTAGTAGGGACATGAAACAAGGACACCAACATGTGCTTGTCCCCTAGGGTTTAATCCAACAAATTTCATTAACAAAATGCAAGTAAAAAATACCATAACCATTCAACAAAGAAGGATTGCAGAAATTCACTTACATTCACCAAGCATTCATTAAGCCAAACCCTAGTTGTAAACCTTCCACCAAGAAATGCCAAAAATAGCCAAGAAAAGCCTCCTTCAACAAGTGTGCATCAATAATTTCAGCCAAAACCCTAAAGGAGGGCGCAAATTTCAGACCTCACACAAGTGTGAGTGAAAGATGATCTTTAAAAGAGAGTTTTGCTCTCTTACTTATACAATAGCAATGACCTTAATTAAATTTTAGGTCACCAAAAGGCCGACAAGGCCAAAATACATAATAATACTGTTTTACATTAAATGTCATAAATTAAACCCTAATCAAGCAAAAGTAAAGATGTCATGCCCTTTCTAGGGTGACGTTAGCTCCTTTTAGGGCAACATTGGCCTTCTGGAGCAAAACGTTAGCCCTCCTTGGGCTTCTCCAAGCTGCCACACGTGCGACAACTGCCACAACTGCCACCCAAAACGTCCATAAATGCTGGATGACATCATAGGCATCCTGGGTGATGTCATGGGCCTTCCAAGGCCAACGTCCAAGTGGAGAGGGCACAACCCCCTTGGGTAAGGCTCTGCCGGGCTGGCTCTAGTGGAACATCCTGCCCTTCTCCGGTGCAAACCCTTTGATCTGTCTCTACCCCCTGCTGGGCTCTCAACATCCATCTGATGGGCTTCTAGCCCCATGGAGGTCCAAACTGATCATCTCCCCATGTGTACTTGTCCAATATGGTACCTGTCCGTCGGGTATGATCCTACAAATCAACAGATACGCTCTCCATGGGCTCATAAGTCACAAGGATCATAGCAATGTCAATCACATCCAATCATCAATTTTATTAAACATGTGCATAAAACCCCTTTTACCTAGTCAAGTGCTCAAAGACATTACACAAATCTGCAAGCCAAGTTTGGAAGAAGTGACAAGGCGTCCTATTGGGCTAGTGCTCACTGGATGTGGGATGTTTCCGGGAGAGATCAAATCCAAGTCATGTTAGTGGGTGAGGTGATCAAGGGATGTTTGGACAAGGGGTGCAGTGATAGCAGGGAAATGCATGGTTGACCTGTGGGTGCCTTTGTAGAGGGTGAGCTGCACCTGTCCTGGATGCAAATGTTTCCAAGCCCATTCATGCCTTTTACTCTTTAATCTTTATTGTTTTTTCTTTCAAGAAGCTAATTAGGGGACACTGCCCTGGCATGGTGACTAGTGGTGGCAATGTTACCCACAAGCTCTTTCACGGAAATGAGAAGTCTGGCTTGTGATGAGACCCCCTTTCTCTTGGCTATGCCACCAAGAGCCACTACCCTGGTGTGGTAACCAGATGCTAGTAGTGTCATACCGCTAGATGCCCATGGACCTAATAGGCTGGCTCGTGATGAGACCCCCTATCCTCTGACTAGGTCTTGTTTTATTATTTTTTATGGGTCCCTCTTGTTTCTTGCTGAGAATCCTTTTACTGCTTTCTGGGGGATCCCTGGGTGAAGCATCTCAAGGCTTTATTTTTAGGCTTTTATCTTTTGCCAGCTGCTTTTACCCTCTGGGCCTTTAGCCCCTTCTTCCCACAAGGTAAGGTGCAACCCTCAAATAATTGGCCAACCCAATGCCTAGACCAATGTAATGGGATGGATGAGCGGGAGATAAGATGGAAAGTGGTAAGTATTATGGGAGCGGACGATGACTTTTCATGAATCCTCCCAGTGGCAACTCAAAACCTATCCGCACAAGCTTACTAGGGTATCCTGTCATTCCCCCCAGACATGGTCAAGTGGATAAGTATAAGATCCAAGCACCTATTAGAAACAAAAAGGACTAAATGCACATATTCAAAGGTTTTGAGGATCAGAGTGACACATACCATGATACCTAGACTCATTACCTCATGGAGCAAGACCCATTTCTGCTACAGGACTAGGCCGAGGTGATGGATGCTGCTGCTGCTGACAAGGTGGAGGCGCTGAAGAAAAGCAAAGATGGGCCATCTAGGGCCATGCTCAAGTCGCTTTGGCTCGGTACTCCATGTCTAGGACATGTGGACCTCGAGATATAATCTCCTTAGTTATCCCTAAAATGGGGGATAACATCTGGCTCCAACTCGGGGACATGTGCTCAGTGTAGAGCGCATGATAACCTCAACATCTTTGGCATAACCTATAACCTGCTTGATCTTAACAGAAACTGTCAACAATCATTTGGGGTGGTGATATCACCCCCAACTCATATATAAAAATTAAAGCAAGCATATGTACAAACGTGAAAGCAAACTATTCTACCATGAAATGCAAATGGTATATACAATGAATGCAAATGCCTACTTACCTATACTTACCTGTTGGCTGGATGTTAGGTGTAGTCAAACGACCAGTGAAACCAATCCAACAATGCCTCACAATACCTGCCTTTGTGCTTCATCATAAACCAAAACAATGATAAGTCAGGCACAAAGATAACATGGGTTAGAGAACGTATCATATCGTTGGAAATGATAAAGTCTAACTCATGGAGGCGGGTGGGAGGGATAAAATCATGCCAAGTCATTCTCTGAGGAAAGTGCTCAATTCACTTCAGGAAGGGATCATGAAAATTCAAAGGTTCAAAAAACTGACTCAAAAGGTCTGCAAGCTTGCTACCTAGAACGTTCTCATAATCTGAAGCCCCGGAAGGGATTAACACAGATCTAGTAGAGGACTGGCAAACTCCTAAGGGAAAGTTGAAAAGATGAGATGACAGACTTATTTTTGCAGTATTCAACCAACCCTTGGACTCTAGGGTTTGCCCTAGAGGAAGCTCAATACAAAAGACATATCCCCCAACTACACCTCTAGAGACACAACAAAGTAGAGTAATCAAAGGTGGCTGGAGAGAGTTGTCACAAGGATCGTTCTTCAGGAAAACACTGTCCTTACTCCTATCAAGACCTGAGCACAACGATGGTTGATAATCATCTTCATGGAATGAATCCAAGTGCTCAGAGGAGTACTCATCAAAACGCTCAAGGTAAGACCGAAAATCATCAGGAAATCATGGTATTAGGTCATCCTTGGGTGTTTGGAAAGTATGGGTAAATATATCATCTCCTTGTTGGCACTGGTCAAAATTAAAAGTATCCTGTAGTGATAACTGTGAAGGCAACACTTGGAAATGATTGTCAATGTCGTAAATGGGGTCCATATCATAACCAACTACATCCCATTTACGTCTTCCAACATGTATGAACTCATCAATATCAACTATGTCAATATCAGTATCATAACATGGAGGATTCAAAACATTCAAAGGCTCATCCATCTCCTCCTCATTTCCCAAATCATAAAGTAGAAAATCATCAAAATCTTGGAGAGGAGGGTAACTTACTGTTTCTTCTTGTGCAGGAGCTTTGAGGACTTGGGTGTCTTCAACATGCATCATTGTTTCATCCTCATGAACCACCCCTTCATCTTCAATTGTACAGCAAGGAAGATCTACTTCTTTTGGGGATTCCATTTCTCCTTCACACTTTGAATCATGGAACAAGGTATCATCAAAATCCTGAAAAGGAAAGCAACTAACCTCATCGTCTTGTTGTTGTGCAGGGGGGAAAGGTTCGTGGATGGCTTCGTCAGAGGGAGGAGCACAGGTTGATACTTCATCATTTTGCTTAGGTTCCAGCTCCTCAACCATGTCTTCATTCTGCCGATTGATAACTTGTTCCCCTTCTTCTTGGAAATCAACAACAAAAGTTTCTAGGGAAACTATTCTTTCCAAACCGAGAGTGTCTGAGGTATCTTCAGGATCATTGATTTTGGTCCCTAGGGAGAAGATGTGTTCTTTGGACAAAAAAGATATTTGCCTCAATTTGCATGGCCGTGTTACAAGCTTCGTGGAGTGTTTTTGGCCTCTTTTTACTTAGGAGAAACCCTAAATGCACCAAGAGTGCATTGGTAAAGAGATATATGAGGTACTTGTCTTAAGGATAATGGTTTCTAGGAATCTGATACAACAATCTCTGAAATCTAACCTGGAAGTCCCATACAGTCTCATTTTCAGTTTGTTTTGCACACTCGAGTCTTTTTAGTAACGTTTGGATATCTTCCAATTTCATACCCCATTTTTTGAGAAAGATTTCTTCTAACTGGTCCATAGATGTGATGCTAGATACAGGGAGATCATCATACCACTTTCTAGCATTCCCATGAAGAGTGGCAGAAAAAAGTTTCATCACCAAATCTTCAGCATTGTCATTGATAGGATGGAGTTGAAAGAAAGCCCAAACATCACTCATGTGATAGTCGGTTCTTTCCCCGTCACTGCCAGTGAATCTAGGGAGCCACTTTTCGTACTTCGGGGGCATTCGTCGGGGGTATCTCGGGATTTTACTCATGTCCAAAGGTGTGAAGTTTCCCGGGTCCCATTGAGAAGTCATAGTTGGCTTCGTCATCAGTGGAGTTTCCGGATAATTTTTCTTGAAATTATCAAAGAAATAAGGGAATCACCCTTAGTGGAGTCACCATGTAAGCTTTGTAAGATAAGGACTCTTGAGGAAAGGCTTACCGAAAAAGTGTCTTTTTTTTTTTGAGGAGAATTGTCTCAGTGTTCCCCGACAACGATGCCAAAATGTTATCGCACAGTTTGTACTTGGAAGCAAGGAATGGGTGAAAGAAAGGCAAACTGACGAAATTGAGACTATCCTACCACTGTCATCTCAATAGGATAGCTCTTTCTGTTTAGGGTGGTAGGCCCAAGGGAGACATCCCTGGTGACCTGGGGTTTTGAGAAGGCAAAGACTTATGGCTAAGTAAAAGTTTCCCCCCTCACAAGTCACCACCGATTAGAAAGTCCGACTAATCAGCCAATAAAGATAAAGATAAAGATAACCAGAAGTGTACCTGCCTGGAACAAAGCAACAAGAAAACTATATATGTGTAAGATCACTTGCTGGTTAGTACTTCATATAATCAAGGACTTTCTGATATAAAACAATTGACCAATAATATTGATGAAGCAAGTCAAAGATGTACAATAGCAATGATTACAATATATCACTTCACAATAAATGCTAAAGAAGCTTCACAATGAGCAATAATGATTTATCATCAATGTCAAATACCAACATTCATTAGAAGCAACGACTAGCCAGTCTTTCATTTGCTCAATAAAGGATTGAATGCTGCAAAGTATAAATATAACTCAAATGGATAATGGCAGCAATAGGGTTAGTAAATTATTCTAGGCTAGGGTTAGAAAGTGTTAGCAAATTGTTCAAGGTATTGGATATTTGTGATCAAGGTACTCAAACATAGAAGGTCTTAGATCAGTGCGTTATTAGGGCGAATGGAGTCAAACTAGTTGCAAAAGTTGAAGGGCTGAAATGATAATGATAGGGCGAAAGACAAGAGGGATATGATGGTTGAAGTGTTGCTAAGGCAAGGCTTCAACCTATCAACCCTAGGGGAAGACGACTCACTAAGGTGTAGTAAACTTAGTGCGTCTTCCTCCTTCTTTAGCTCAAAGGGTAAAGTAAAAACGACTAGCTTGAAGAGTGAATGGTAGAGTGTTGCTATGGCAAGGCACTAATATTTATCTTCAACAAAAATAAAATGGCTCTTAGCATAACTTAGTAGGGACATGAAACAAGGAAACCAACATGTGCTTGTCCCCTAGGGTTTAATCCAACAAATTTCACTAACAAAATGCAAGTAAAAAATAACATAACCATTCAACAAAGAAGGATTGTAGAAATTCACTTACATTCACCAAGCATTCATTAAGCCAAACCCTAGTTGTAAACCTTCCACCAAGAAATTCCAAAAATAGCCAAGAAAAGCTTCCTTCAACAAGTGCGCATCAATAATTCAACCAAAACCCTAAAGGAGGGTGCAAATTTCAGACCTCACACAAGTGTGAGTGAAAGATGATCTTTAAAAGAGAGTTTTGCTCTCTTACTTATACAATAGCATTGACCTTAATTAAATTTTAGGTCACCAAAAGGCCGACAAGGCCAAAATACATAATAATACTGTTTTACATTAAATGTCATAAATTAAATCCTAATCAAGCAAAAGTAAAGACGTCATGCCCTTTCTAGGGTGATGTTAGCCCTTTTTAGGGAAACATTGGTCTCCTGGAGCAAAACGTTAGCCCTCCTTGGGCTTCTCCAAGCTGCCACATGTGCCACAACTGCCACAATTGCCTCCCAAAACGTCCATAAATGCTGGATGACATCATAGGCCTCTTGGGTGACGTCATGGGCCTTCCAAGGCCAACGTCCAAGTGGAGAGGGCACAACCCCCCGGGTAAGGCTCTGCCGGGCTGGCTCTGGTGGAACATACTGCTCTTCTCCGATGCAAACCCTCTGATTTGTCTCTGCCCCCTGCTGGGGTCTTGGCATCCATCTGATGGGCTTCTAGCCCCATGGAGGTCCGAACTGATCATCTCCCCATGATCTTGCACATCAACAGATACACCCTCCATGGGCTCATAAGTCACAGGGATCATAGCAATGTCAATCACATCCAATCATCAATTTAAACATGTGCATAAAATCCCTTTTACCCAGTCAAGTGCTCAAAGACATTACACAAATCTGCAAGCCAAGTTTGGAAGAAGTGACAAGGCGTCCTATTGGGCTAGTGCTCACTGGATGTGGGATGTTTCCGGGAGAGATCAAATCCAAGTCATGTTAGTGGGTGAGGTGGTCAAGGGATGTCTGGACAAGGGGTGCAGTGATAGCAGGGAAATGCATGGTTGACCTGTAGGTGCCTTTGTAGAGGGTGAACTGCACCTGTCCTGGAGGCAAATGTTTCCAAGCCCATTCATGCCTTTTACTCTTTAATCTTTATTGTTTTTTCTTTCAAGAAGCTAATCAGGGGACACTGCCCTGGCATGGTGACCAGTGGTGGCAATGCTACCCACAAGCACTTTATCCCCTAGGGGAGAGAGGCTCACTCCGATGTTGCTATGGCAAGGCCTCATGCTCTCTCCTCCTTCCTTAGATGGCAAAAAAAAACGGCTACCATGAAAGTTAAAGTCAAGACAAGAGAGTCAAATGAGGGAGAGT
>JASDQU011377625.1:28926-40123 GCA_032191745.1 Picea mariana | reverse complement strand
TCTATGTATTTCCAACAATTGGTATCAGAGCTAGTGCCTTCAGCAACGGTCTAATAACTGGAAGGTAGATCCTGAAATGGATGAGCAAGAGGGAATGTCTTCCAACAAATCACCATTATTTAATGGAGGAGGTTATGCTCTCTGGAAAATAAGAATGAAAAGTTACTTGTTGGCTCTTGGTTTTTATGTCTGGAAATCTGTTGTAGATGGTTACACTGCACCAGCTACTCCACCCATAGATACTGCGAGAAAGAATATTTGCAATGAAAACTCAAGAGTTGTTAATGCCATCCTAGGAGGATTGACAAATTCTATATGTGTGAATGTAATGCATTGTAATTCAGCTAAGGAAATATGGGACAAATTGGAGGTTGTACATGAAGGAAATAACAAAGTCAAAGAAGACAAACTACAAAACTATAGAGCTCAGTTTGAAAATTTGAAGATGAAAGAAGAAGAGAACATTGTTGAATACTTTCATAGGGTAGACGAGGTACTTAATTCAATCAAAGCAGTAGGAGAAGAACTTGTTGGTAAACCTATTGTACAAAATATCTTAAGGTCGTTACCTATGAGATATGATGCCAATATTTCTATAATTGAATATAGTCCATAACTTGACAAAATCATAGTAGATCAGCTTCATGGAATTTTTATAGCATATGAGATGAGAAAAAGGAGCGAAAAACCATCAAAAGGAGAAACAACCTTTAAAGAATCTAAAACAAATATTAGGCCGAAGAAAAAGACCAATGACGAGTTATCAGATATATATGATGAAGAAATTTCACACTTCATGAAAAAACTCAAGAAAGGGACTGGGAAATACAAAGGAAAGATTCGTCTAATATGTTTCAACTGTGGAAAATTGGACACTTTGTCAATAAATGTCCCTATCCTAAGCAGGAGGAAAGTGATGATGAAAGAACCTTCAAAGATCAGAACAAAAGCAAAATCAAAGACAAAAAGAAGTTCTACAAGAAGAAGAAAATGTTCTTTACCCAAGAAGGCAGTAGCTCATCTAAAGAAAGTGAAGAAGAGGAGCCAGAACTTCTATTTATGGGAATAAAAGCTCGAGATGATAATCATTCAGAAGATGAAGAAGAAGTGAACCTCGAGGAAGAATTCATTTGTGCAATTGAAGAACTAAGAAAATATAAAAAGAAAAACAAGTTACTAAGGGAACAACTTCTAGAGATTGAAGAAGCAACTAAATCAAGAGAAAAGGAAGTTTCCAAAACCATTAGTGAATCAAAACAATTGATTATTAAGTTAAAAACTCAACTTCAAGAAAGCAAAATAAAAGAATAAATATTAAATAAATAACTCAATGAAAAACACCAAATATGTAAGATATTGGAGAATGAAATAGTTCAACTAAAAGGGAAATTAGAAAATGAAGATATTCAGTCTAAGTTTGAAAACAACTCAAAAATCATGAATAACATTCTTAGCAGTCAGAGATCATCAAATGATAAGACAAGACTAGGATATGATCCCTCTACAGAACAAGAAAATGAAAAAATCAGCTATGCATATATTCTTAAGAACCCCATAAGAAGAAAAGAAAACAGGACAAGAACAATACCATTGAAAACTATCCCAAATAAACAAAAAATTTCACTTCCTACTAAAGAAAAAGATGATGAAAAGAATAGAATCATCAAAAGGAATCCCTCTAACAGAAATCAATATATATTCCTTGGTTATTGTTATTCCTACAAAAAAAATTGGACATAAAGCAATACATTGTAGAGTTTATAGAAAGTACAATCCAATAAATGTTCAAAGATATGAAAATAATAAGGATAATGCAGAAAGAAGAAATTATAACTCCTTCTCTCCCTTACAAGACTACAATGTTGAATGTTACAAATGCAACAACTATGGTTATAAAGATAGTGAATGTAGATTGTCAAAATATGACAAAAAGATAAAAATTCTCAATAATAAAAAAGTATGGAAGAAAAAGCAAACAGGGTGCAATGTAACCCGATATGCAAGAAACCAAGGATGTAAGTGGTATATAGATAGTGGATATTCCAAACACATTATTGGAGATCAAAGCAAATTTCTCAAGTTGAAAAAGAAAGGAAAAGGAAAAGTAACGTTTGGGAATAATATGTTAGCCAAAATATTGGGAAAAGGCACTGTTAGTTTAGGAAATAACAAAACCAAAGTAGAAGATGTACTTCTAGTAGAAAATCTCAAACCTAATCTCCTAAGTGTAAGTCAAACATGTCATCAGGGTCACATACTCACCTTTGATTATCATAAATGTGATATCAGAAAAAAGGACACTAGAAAGCTAGTAGCAGTTGCATCAAGAACATCTAGCAATGTGTACATCCTTAATATAGATGAAGGAGAAAAATGTTTTCTAAGACAAGTGGATGAAAGTTGGCTATGGAATATAAGGTTGGGACATTTAATCTTTGAAAAATTGATCTAATCCAATGAGAAGGAGGCAGTAAGGGATCTACCAAAAGTTATTAAGCCTTCAAATTCTATTTGTAAACATTGTCAAATAGGGAAGAAAACAAGAGTTAAGTTCAAAACAAAAGAGCATTCCATAAAAAAACCATTAGAACTTATTCACACAAATCTATGTGGACCTACCAGAACTAAAATTACTTTTGGTAAACATTATTTTGTGTTGATCGTTGATAATTACACTATATTGACATGTGTATACTTTCTAAAAGAAAAATCAGAAGCCTTTGAGAAGTTTAAAACATACAAATACCTTGTAGAGAATGAAACATATCTCAAATTAATGTTTGAGATCAGACAATGGAGAAAAATTCACCTCTAAAGATTTCATCCAATTCTGTGAAAATCATGGCATCAAAAGAAAGTTTTCAGCTCCTAGGACTCCTCAACAAAATGTAGTAGAAAGTAAAAATAGAATAGTTCAAGAAGCTGCAAGAACCATGCTAAACAAATCAAAGCTTCCAGACAAATTCTGGAGAGATGCAATCTACACAACAGTCCACATACTTAATCGATTTTAGTTGATACCCAACCATGACAAAACTCCTTATGAACTATGGTTTGGCAGGCCAATATCTGTAAAACACTTTAGAATTTTTGGAAGTAAATGATACATTAAGAATGATGAATATAATTTAGGAAAGTTTGATCCAAGATTTGATGAAGGGATATTTTTAGGGTATTCACCTAATAAGTAAACATAAGATTTTATAATCTTATACTACTAAAGATAGTGGAAAGTGCCAATGTAAAGATAAATGATCTAAAACTAAAGAGCATATCGCAAGACATATCAAATATTGATAATAATAAAAAAACTAGCAAGAAGATGATAATGTAGAATCTCAGTAAGAAGATGATGATAATGTAGAATATCAGCAAGAAGATGATGATAATGTAGAATCTCAGCAAGAAGATGATGATAATGAATCACAAGAAAATGAATCCTATACTAATGAAGAAGACAATGAAGAAATGCCCTTGCCAAAAGCTCCATCAAAAAGAGTTCAAAAGAATCATTCTGAAAGTCAGATTATTGGAGATAAAAATGTAGGAGTGGAAACAAGAAGGAAAATCACATTTGAATTAGAACAAGCAATGTTATCCCTGATAGAACCTAATTCATTTAAATAAGCCAACAAAACTAAAGATTGGATAAAATCAAGGAATGAAGAACTAGACCAAATAGAGAAGAACCAGACTTGGGAACTAGTTCCAAGACCCAAGGACAAGAATGTGGTAGGAACCCATTGGATCTTCAAGAAAAAACTAAATGAAAATGGGGAGATTATAAAGAACAAAGCCAAATTAGTTTGCAAAGGATATTCCCAAGTGGAAGGTATTTATTTTGAAGAGACTTTTTCTCTAGTAGCAATACTTGAGGCCATCAAAATGTTCCTAGCATTTGCATACTTCAAAATTTTCAAAATCTATCATATGGATGTCAATTCAGCATTCCTTAATGGAACACTAGAAGAAGAAGTCTATGTTAGGAAACCAGAAGGATAGAAGAATTTCACCCAAGAACTCAGAACTTAGACTTGCTCTGCGTTAGCAGTTTTCGTAAATGTTGTACCAATTATGAAATCAATAAAAGCTTTGAACAGTTTTACCATTTCTACATACTGAGTTTCAAATAGCAGTGCTTCTAAGGACCAAGGGCCCAGTCTAAAGGAGCTACTCTTTGACTTGTAATTGTATCAGTTCAATTTATGTTTTGTGATTCGATTCTCTTTTACAATAGTTAAATGAATGCATAAGTGTGTTGATGATTTTATATTGTTTGCATGCAAGAGATAGACATTTCCTTAAGTATTAAATGATTGGTGTTCTAGTTTCTATTACTAAGGTTTGATGCATGACAATTCCTCATAATTTCATATGCGTTGTTCCTTTTACTTTGATTCGCAATTATTGCTCCTTTCAATTAGTTTACATTTGATGTTCCTTTTCGTTAAGATATAGTTTTTGTTCCTTTCAATAGAAGTACAATTGTTGTCTCTTTCAATTAGATTACAGTCGTTGTTTCTTTCCATAGATAGAGTAATTCTCTTTTTCCTTTCCAGTAATTTGATTCATAGTAATAGTCAATTCTGCAAGTCTTTATTTAGATTCAATTATTGCTTTTAGTTAAAATGAATTCAATAGATTAATTAGTTCCTTTCCATTGCACAACATTAGATTTCAATTCCTATAATCTTTAATGAATGTTTGAGGAACTTGATTGTTGATAAACTCATATTTTCTTTAACTACACGATTTTAGCCTCTATGAGCTATCTGCAGAGACTTTGTTGATATTCTTGAGATAAAAGATGAATCCTCGGGTTGATAAATTAATGTTAAACTAAGGTTGTTTTTAGACATCTTTAGACCCTCAACATTTTGGCGTCGTTGCCGGGGAGAATGTCAAAGGTAGCATAGATTGTGCCTCTTGAGGACGAGGTATTGAAGACAGAAGGTAAGAACCTATGCAGGAAATAAGTAAGATGCTTATGCTAGTGCCTACCTCCAGCTGGCGCATTAAGAGGTTGCATAGGTGTTTTTATTTCTTGATTTTATTTTTTTTGTGTGAAGTGTGTATGACTAAGAAGAAAGATCTTGAAAAACCAAAACCCCCACCAAAAATTACAAAAGCCTAGGGCTCGATGCTCTCTGGAAGAAGCACTTTTATAGATGACATCATCTGAAAAGAAGAATCTCAAGCTTTAGTTGGACCTAGAAAAGGATCTACTTGAATCCCTTAGGTAGCAGTTTCAGCAACTGCAGCCCACGTTGAGATTCATAGCAAAACTGAAGGGACTGAGCAAAGCTTTCAAAGCACAGATCTTCCACCCCTCAACCATTTAGAAGAGGGAAACTCTTGTAATCTAGAGGAAGGGGAAGGAGAAACCAGTGGGGTAGATAAGGCAGACCCACCACCTGATCCTGAATCTCTTGTGAAAGAAGAAGGTATACCCGAAATCCCAGATAGAGGGAGTGCAATCAAATCCCCTAGAGGATCAGATAACCAACCAATTCGAATAAAATATCCAAATCAAGAAATCCCTGAAGATTTCTGGCATATTTTCAATCAAGTGGCACAACAAAATCAACAACGTCCCCAAACGTCCACATTGGAATATCTGATAGTTAATCCAATCGCCAATGCCCCCATGAAGGCAATTCCCCTACAAAACCTTCCAACCTTTCATGGGTTAATATCAGAAGACCCGGACGCCTTCTTATTTGAATTTGATGTCCTATGTAGAGGGTATTATTACACCTTTGAACCCAAAAAATTAAAATTGCTCCCCTCCACTTTGAAAGGAGCAACTCTACTTTGGTTTATGGGATTAGGGGGCGGAACTATAAACTCATGGGATGATATGAAACAGGCCTTCTTGAAAAATAATTAGGATTATTGTAGACGAATTCAAGAAACGACTGAAGCAATTCAAGATACAAAAAAACATCCTAAAGAACTTCAGAATTTTACAGAACAGTCTCTACAGGAAAATGTTCAAGAAATTGGGCAAGCAGAGCAGACCTCACAAAGGAATGATCAAGAAGACACCCAACCGGCATTAGAGCATCTGAAAAAAAAAAATTTGAAGATCTATGAGGTAGAAATAGCTCAGGTTTTGGGGTGCTTAGGAACCTCAATTATCAGAGGCACAAATAATCCATAAAAATTCCCAGAACAAGCCTCCTCTTCAAAACCAACTGAAGATTTTCCTGATATTGAAATGTCTTTCCCAAAGGACAGAGCACAGGAAGAACCTCATTTTGAAATGAGAATTCCTCTTGGATAGACAAAACATTTGGGAGGAACATAGGAACAACCATCTGCTGGCCAGAATGAAGAAGACCTTGAGACCTCTCATAAACAGAAATCAGCCAAGAGCCATAAGAAAATTAGAAAGTTAAAAAAAGAAAACAAATTGTTTAGAAAAAGGCTAAGAAGGTTGAAGTATTAAAGCAAGAGGTTGGTAAACTCAAGGAAATTATTAAAGAATTGAGGAAGTAGCTAGAACAAGCGGATAAGGCCCATAGAAGAAAGAAAAACAAAAGGGCCAGAGTGCAAGGAAGAAACCCTCTTTCTAAAGAAGCAGTCACTACAAATTTTGTAGGGATACAGACAGACCCTAAAGAAATAGTAGTAGAAGAGGTAGTAGCTCAAAATGAGGAAGTAATTCCCTTAGAAACACAAGAAATGATGACAGCTACAGAAACAATTGATGTTGAGGTGCAGACAGATACCCCAGTCTTAGAGGAAACAACTCAACTCCTTGAGCAGAATGCTACCATCAGGAGATTGGAGGAAGAATTGATGCAGTATCAACAAACCCTGATTCAAAACAGAAATGAATTACTGACTATGGCAGAGCATCAAGCACTCCAATCCCAGAGACAGAGTGCTATTGTAGACAGACTGGAAGTAGATCTTACACAGGCCCAGCAAGCATTAACTCAATCTAGGGAGGAGATGGGCACTATGGAAGAATACCAAGCATCCCAATCTCAAGAACAGGGTGCAACATTGATAAGCTAAAGGCAGAGCTGGGACAAGCCTGGAGAGCATTGGCTCAACACCAAGATGAGATGGTCACTAGGGTTGAACATCAAAATATTGCTAAACAACTGAGGGACATGACAACAACAGAGAGTGAGACCTATGTTGAGCTCACCAAATCCCAATGGAAGGTAAAGAAGGTACAAACCCAATTGGAAAAAGATTTGGAGAAAATCAAAGAAATATGTGATGTCTACTCTCATGTTATCAATTGCAGAGCCCCTGCCACCAATTACACTTTCTTGTTGGAACGATATCTATTATTGAGATTGAAGGCCATCAGACAAGGTAAACCCATTTCATTTTCCACTGTACCCGAGTTTATTTCATGTTTCAGAGAGTAGGACGAAAAGGTACAATACCTTCTATGTGAGTTATACTTTCATAATTTCATTCTGTAAGAAGAAAGGAAAGATAACCCTGGCCCATTCATAGGTGACATACAGTTTCAGGCATTTATGTCATTTACTCAGAACCAAGTCAGATGCGGTAAAGCTCACAAAACCTTCCTAAAGAGGGAAACTGGGCTAGATCTATGGGTCAAAGGAGAGCCTCCAAAGTCCTTTACAGCCATTATGTGACATAAAACCTTTATGAAAAGAGGGGTGGTCATAGACTCCTTATCCCCTATCCATATACAGGTTATATGTTCAGGTATCACACGTTTTAGAGAGCTTAAGGAAGAAGCTCTTGCTGCTTCTAAAATGAGATGGGATGCATCCTCCAATGAAGTAAAGAGTAGGGAACCCTTTGGGTACATGAATTTCTTTGTAGCTACCTTTAGAATATAAAGGTATTCTAGAATGCTCCAAGAGGAAGGACCTGCTTGGATTGGGTGCAGATATAATCCCCCTATCATCTAGTTTCATCCAGAAATTTACCAAAAAGATTATCAAATTAACAAGAAAAGGGAGGATGCTGCTTTTGGAGAACTCAAAAGAAGCAATGGATTTAGGAGGCCTATTGAAACAACCTTTCCACCTTACAGCATTACTGCTTTACATATAATATCTCAACTTGCATGAGGACATGAAAGAAGGTAAGCTAGGGGGTATGTTAGGTTATGAAAAAGGTATAAATATCTTCCTTTTTCCAACATTTCATGATATCATCTTGATTGACTTTTCAGTTAATTAGGAGCAAATAGGATAGAAAAATAATAATATACCCTTTAGCGTTATTGTTGAAATTAGATTACATAGATCCTAAAATATGATTGGAATTGTTTGATTTTGTTATAGGATTGGTTAAATATTGCCAAACCCAAGATAACAAAGGGAATCTTGAAGATGTGCAAGCTATTGGAGGTTGAGGACTTTATGGCACAAGGAAGTTTTGAAGATGATTGAGTTTCTTATATTGTAACTTTATAATAGTAAAGCAATCCTGAGGATCTTTCGATCCTAGGGATAGCTTATTTACCCAGATTATTGTAATATATAAGGGGTAATAGATCTTGGAACGGATATAGAAGAATTGAACCCAAGAACTCAAAACTTAGACTTGCTCTGCGTTATTAGTTTTTGTAAATGTTGTACCAACTATGAAATCAATAAAAGCTTTGAATAGTTTTACCATTTCTACATACTAAGTTTCAAATAGCAATGCTTCTAAGGACCAAGGGCCCAGTCTGAAGGAGCTATTGTTCGACCTGTAATTGTATCAGTTCAATTTGTGTTTGTGATTCAATTCTCTTTTACAGTAGTTAAATGAATGCATAAGTGTGTTGATGATTTTATTTCATTTGCGTGCAAGAGATAGACATTTCCTTAAGCATTAAATGATTGTTGTTCCAGTTTCTATTACTAAGGTTTGATGCGTGATAGTTCCTCATAATTTCATATGCACTATTCCTTTTACTTAGATTCTCAATTGTTGTTCCTTTCAATTAGTTTACATTTGTTTTTCCTTTCCATTAAGATATAGTTGTTGTTCCTTTCAATAGAAGTACAATTGTTGTCTCTTTCAATTAGATTACATTCATTGTTTCTTTCCATAGATAGAGTAATTCGCCTTTTCCTTTCCAGTAATTTGATTCATAGTAATAGTCAACTCTGCAAGTCTTTATTTAGATTCAATTATTGCTTTTAGTTAAAATGAATTCAATAGATTAATTAGTTCCTTTCCATTGCACAACATTAGATTTCAATTCCTAGAATCTTTAATGAATGTTTGAGGAACTTGATTGTTGATAAACTCAGATTTGCTTTAACTACACGATTTTAGCCTCTACGAGCTATTTGCATAGACTTTATTAATATTCTTGAGATAAAAGATGAATCCTCGGGATGATAAATTAATGTTAAACTAAGGTTTTTTTTAGACATCTTTAGACCCCAACAGTGTGCAAGCTAGAAAAAGGCCATGTATGGTCTTAAATAAGCCCTCAGAGCATGGTTCTCAAGGCTTGATCAGTACCTGCAAAAACATGGATATAAGAGAGGGACTAATGACAACAACTTATACATCAAAATTGAGGATCGAAACATAATTGTTGTGGTGGTATATGTAGATGAGATTATATTTGGAAGTAATATTACTATACTAAGAAAAAAGTTTGCAACCAAAATGCAAGAATAATTTGAAATTTCTATGTTGGGAGAATTGTCCTTCTTCTTAGGTTTACAAGTAACTCAAACAAAAAAAGGAATATTTGTTTCCCAAGCCAAATATATCAAGGAAATGATAAAGAAATTCCAAATGGAAGACAATAAACCTATGAGTACTCCCATGGTCACTAGATGTAATCTAAGCCTAGAATATGACTCACCAAAAGTAGACCAAACGATGTACAAATCAATGGTTGGAAGTCTACTTTATTCGGCCGCAACAAGACCTGACATCATGCAGGTTGTAGGACTTGTAGGGATATTTCAATCCACACCTAAAGAAACTCACTTAAAAGCAGTAAAGAGAATATTTAGATATCTTAAAGGCACCTTAGAGATTGGATTATGGTATCCAAAAGATAAAGACTTCAATCTAACTGCATACACTGATGCAGATTGGGCCAGTAGTATAGATGATAGGAAAAGCACCAGTGGAGGAACATTTTTTTTAGGAAAATGTCTAGTAGCATGGCTAAGTAAGAAAAAAATGGCCACATCACTATCCACAGAAGAGGCAGAATACATTGTTGTTGCGTTCTACTGCACACAATTTATTTGGATGAAGCAAACATTAGAAGATTTACAAATAAGATATGATGATCCCATTACTATTAATTGTGATAACACTAGTGCAATAACTATCTCTAAAAATCCAGTAATGCATTCTAAAACCAAACACATTCCAATTAAATACCATTTCCTAAGAGATCAGGTTACCGAAAAGGTGGTTAAAATAGTGTATGTAGACACCAAAGAACAAATTGTAGACATATTCACAAAACCTTTGCCCATGAGTATTTTTGAAAATATTCGAAAAAAATTAGGAGTAATTCACATACCTCTTTAAAAACATAAAAATTGTATCAAAAGAAAAGGGGCACATGGTCAGGGGGAGCATAGCCACAGGGGGGGGAGAAGAAAGATCCCCTGTGTCTTGTTGCCAAAGGGGGAGGAAATTGATAAGCATCAAAAATAAAAATATTTCAAAGAAAAGGTTTCCATCAATGAGAAAGGGGGAGAATGTTGGACACAGTGGTACGATATTGTCATCGATGTCAATAGGGTGTAGAAGAATCCAATATAAACCCAAAGTTGAGAAGGAAGAACATTAATCAAATCTCAGAAGAGATGAGGCACAGGAGTCATTCATTCTTATTTCGAGACAATACAGGATCATTAGATTGAGGTGAAGTCAGAGAATGGGAAGGATTAAATATCGACCATTAGATCTGAAGCAAGAGCTTCATATGAGCTCGAAATCTGTTAGATCAAGGAGAGACTTCAAATGAATTCTTGACCACCCGATCGAGTTTAGTGGAGGGACAGTGTAAGCCACAATATCCCAGAGTCTCGGATTAAAAGAACTCATGGAAACTGTTGATCTAATATCTCCTCGGGAGAAACACGAGCCATTGGATCAGTTGGTCAACTCTAGCACTGACCACTCCGATGAAAAGGAGTCTAAAACAGGTAAGTGTACCTGAAGGCCGAAGATCTGAAGTCACGAACCCCCGTCGATTTTTGGATCAGAGGAAGAATAG
>JASDQU011377625.1:16002-27447 GCA_032191745.1 Picea mariana | reverse complement strand
ATTCTAAATTAGAAGACAAATGTCATTACTATTAATTTAAATGAAGAGGTGGAATGATCCAAATAGAGGGACGCAATTATTCAATGCTCACAGCAGTTGGAAGACTATATAAGTAAGAAAGAACGTTGAAGAATAAGTGTCTCTGCAGTCCATATTAGAAGACCAAAAGCAAACATAGAGTCCAAAGAAGAAGAATTGATGATACTTATGTAGTGAAGGTGGAAGGGAGGAGAAATAAAGGATTCATATCCTTTACTAAGTAAAGTGTGAATAAAAGGGATTTGGTGCTTCCTAGGGTTGGTGCCCTAAAAACAAGGAAGTCGGTGCTTCCTAGGGTTGGTGCCCTAAAAACAAGGGAGTTGGTGCTTCCTAGGGTTGGTGCCATAAACAAGGGAGTTTGTGCTTCCTAGGGTTGGTTCCCTAAAACAAGGGAGTTGGTTCTTCTTGGGGTTGGTGCCATGAAGAAGGAGATTTGTGTCTCTTAGAGTTGGTGCTCTGAAAAGGATTGGTGTCCTTCATTATCTCAGATTATTCTTTATAAAACCTTGTAATTCCTATTAATTTTATTTATATAATTGATTTTAAATACAATTCAATTGTTGATCTTTGTGGGGATTAATAAAATAACAAAGTAATTGCTAATTGTTTAAAAAGAGGTAATATTGATTCACCCACCCACCCCCCCCCCCTCTCAGTATTTCCAACAATAACAACTATTATAAAAGGGTAAAAGGTTTTTGAATAGCTATCATGGATAGTCAGAAAGGTAAGAAAGTTCATAAAGGGGGAGAAATTTTCAGGGTTGAACCTTATGACATGCAACTACTCAATTCAGATCCATCATTTAGAGAGGCATTTCAGAAGTTGAATTGCCTAGATTTTTGTGAAAAGATGCAGAGAGGACACCCTGAGGTTGTAGCAGGAATTAACAAAGGTTTTTAATATTTCTTGCACATTTTTGTTCGCAACTAATATGTTTTGAAGACAAAATGACACCTATAGGAAATTTCACAGCTCATCCTGCAAAGGCGCCGCGAACTGTTAAATTAAAATAATTTGCAACAAATTAGTACACAATAGAGTCATAGTTTCATCATAACTTTTAAATTCTGATATGGGTTCTTCTAAAATATTTTTGGAGATGAATCATAATATCATTGACTTTCTAATCAAAAATTAGCCCGACCCAGTTCATCATTTTGGAGAAACGTTGAAAACATCACCTACGGGAAAGTTTGCAATGAACCCTGAAATTGCATTGCAAACTCTAATAGTCTGATAAATCCAAGTTGTAGGAGGGATTACACCTGTATCAATGGGTTTGAATGGTTTCCTAAGATGTGTTTGGAAATGAGGGACATGTGTTATATCACCAGATAAAGTAGCATGACCTGTTTCAAAAGGAATTTATCACAATAGACAAGATCCCAAAAAATAGGAGCTAGGTGGATTTTTTATTTCACCTTGTTGTAACAGCTCCTAGAGAAAAGGGAATCCAATTCAACCACTTGGGATTCGACCTATTTAGAGAAGGAATAAATGATACATTATATATAGAAGTTTTTTTTTATTGAAAGGGTTCAATTCATGATCCAATAGAGGAGAGAGCTTGAGGAGAAGTTTAGTTGCTTATTTGTAAGCATGAGGGTATGTTTGTAATCACATTTTCTGCCATTAAAGATTCATGAGAGTTGTTAATTATCATATTGTATTCTTTGTTTTCCATTTCTTTTGTCATCCTCTTGCTTGAATATATTGTAGGTATTGAATATCAATGGTTGTCCATGGGTAAGAAAGTTCATGAACTGCAAAAGATTTGCAGTGATTGCCTCCTTTCATGATTTATGTTCAAGTATTCTTTTAATTCATTTTATAGAGAGGATCACTGCTTGATGAATATCTTGCTTGGTGTCATCTAATCCATTCTTTTTTTCATCATTATATATCCCTTTTTTCTAGTATACAACTTGATTTCGTTTGATTTGTAGGGTGTTTATGACTCCATGCCCAATGGAATGTCTCTGCAGACAATCTGCTACCCTCTTTCTTACTCTTTCTTTATGATCCACCAACCATAAAAGTAATTTAATTACTCAAATTCGGATGGGTGTTAGGCTTACACCTATAACAGTCTAGGTGTGACTTCTAGTGATAACAGTTGGATTGGAGAAGCCTTATTTCCATTCAACTTCCTAAAACAATCAGGCTTGCAGAACATGGCTTGTTTCTTCCAGTAGAATTCCTCACATACATGCCACTACATACCAACAATTTTCTATGGTGTGGCCTCTCTTCTTGCAACAATGACAAACAATAAATTTCTTATTTGACATGGACCTCCTGGTCTTCTTCTTCTTTTTATTCTTCTTCTTCTTCTTCTTCTTTCTTTCACCGATTGATTTGTTGTTGTTTCTGAGTGTAGGTGTGGGCTGAGTCTGGGAACTCTCCTCATTACTACTCTCATTCAATATACCACAAGCCTAAGGTGGTAGTAATCTACCACCTTCATTCACTGGTGTTGCTCCTTCTCCTCGTGAGCAAGCTAACTCCGACATGTATTTTTTCTTCACGAAAATGCTTTTCATTGTGATGGAATTTTCACTTCTACCATCAAAACCTAGGCATTCATGCTTGGACTAGGGGGTAACTACGATGGGGCTCAAGATACCTTGTCTCCTCTTTCCTAGCCCTTATCCATCATATCCCATTTGATTTTAGAGTTTAGAGCCATTACCTATGGTATGCTTCTCAAATTCACCAAGATGCTCTTGAGAGGTTTCTATGGAAGGTGAACTTACCAAGGTAGCCTCAGTAATGGTGCTATCATTTACAGTGGAAATGGAAGGTTTCATTACTTCTTTGTTCTTTTGGAAAATTGCTTGAAGCCTTGCCAAGGCATTCTCCTTCTCTGCCAACTCTTGTTGCATCTGAGATATCATATGTGTGAGCCTATCCTCTTGTCAGTTATCCATATGGATGAACTTCTCACTAAGGTATACAAGTTGCGCTCTATGCTTTTCCCAATCTTTCCTAACTACAGTGAGGGAGTCTTGGCCTTATTTAAATTTCTTCTTAAGAAACGAAAACAAATTGGTAGAAGTATCTATGTGCTTCTCCATATCTTCCATCCTTTGATTAAACATCTTAGCATGTGTCTTCAATATCTTTTTCTCTTCTTGAAGCTCAACATTGATAGACCTTAAGTCTTCCAACTTATCTCTACTTGTTTTTCCCATGTTATGGTTTGCAATATTTTTTTCACGGTTCTTGAAGCAGTGTCTTGGTCAAGGATGCAACTACTCTTATACCATCTGATCTGTAATCAAGGGGATCATATCCCACTAGCTTCGCCAACATGAAAACATGTGCAGAATTATATTTATGAACTCTATCTCAGCTCTATCTCTGATGAGAAAGGTCTTTAGTGCTTAGTACAATTGTTTGTGCAATTACTCTTTAGTTTTTGGGTTGAGTATCTAACTCATTCTTTAATTTGTATAAAGAGTAATTATAGCATACTAATGTGCATAATATCTCACTCACCCATTAATGAGAATCTTAGAATCACGGACCAAATCTTTCTTAACAGAAGCTTGAGCAATATTTTAATCCACGTAGAAATTAAACTCATTTAATTAATGGAAGATGCCTAGTCACCCTACATACATGAATGACTCATTATCTTTGTGTCCCATAATTTATGTGTCGTTTGGTTAGCTCTCCTATTGATAATTACTACACTATCATCATAGGGTTTCATGTCAAATTGAGTTTGGATATGTGTAGATAATAGGGAATATGTGGCCAAATTTCTTGGAGGACACTCAACTAGATTTTAGACTCTAATCAAAGGCAGAAGTAAAGTAACTGACTCAAGAAAGATTCCCCTAAACGTTCCAACAATCTCATGGACACCCAACACAAATTTTTACCATGTACAAGTACCAACTCAAGCCAGGAAAAGGAAAACATACGTACAGTCTTCAAAGAATAATGGAATGACCAAAAAATAACTAGATTCCTTGGGTCACCAGAGATCTAAGCTTAGGCATGTGTGAATGTTTAACTGATAACAACCAGGATTTTGGTCTACTCAAAAATTAGGGTTAGGGTTTATGATTTGCAACCAACAAGTGAAATGTGGAATGGGTTTCTCCATGAGCTTAAAATTCACGTGCAACACAAGACAATGAAGATTGCATGAGTGGGGTTACTCCTCGAGCTAGAGATAACACACAGTGTTTGGGAATTGAGGAAAAATTGTTTGGGTCTCCCTTGAGCACTAGTGTTTACACACACAACAAGAAAGCAATGTGTGGGATCTATTTGGTGATGTAGATAATGTACGACACCTAGACATCAAATAAAACTACCCAAAAAACAATTACATGCCCAACAACTAATTGGAGTGCCTAGCAATAATGGAATTATATTAGAAATTAATTGGAGCACCCAACCCAACAACAATGGAATTTTCCCAACAATTAATTGGAGCACCAACAAACAATAATGGAATTTGTGGGAAACAAAGAAAATACCATCAAAAAATTAGACACGTCCAAAGGAAGAAATGTTCAACGAGCCACTCATCACCCATAACAATTATAAAAAATGCATAGCAACAATTAATACATTATTGGAAATTATAATTAACTACACAAGTGAATTTAAACCAATCGTTTTCTCGACACACGCAAAGGAAAAACAACTCAATGAGACATGATTTTTACCCTGGAACCCAATTGGGAAAACTAGTTGAATGGTGCTCAATATTTTTTTTTCTACAAGTTTTTACAGTCCTCCCCTCCTCCATGGAAAAAATCCCTTTGAGTATGAGAGGGACTAAATAAATATGGAGAGATAAGGGGTAAGGAAAGCCCAACAACCATGGCTTTCACTTCATGTTACTTAGCCTTATCTACTATCTTTTTCCTTTCCATTTTAATTATTTTTCTTACTTCATTATTTGGCTTATTCCACGTAAACTGGCATTGTTTTTACATTATTTTATGTGTCTTAGATAATGCATTTTGATCATCAATTTTTTTTGCAGGTACTAAGACTTATCCACTCTTTAGTCAAGATCTATTTCAAATCACAGGTCGTCCCCATTGAGAGGATTTTTGGTCTCCAAATCTCTAGGAAACCAATATGTATTAGTGTTGTCTGCTTCTCTGGAATGTGGCTATGACATTGGCTTGTGGATACAACTCTAACTCTGGTGGCTCTGGATCGTGGCTCTGGCTACTAGCTCTGGTCCTTGGATATGGCTCTGGCTCTAGTTGTGTCTCACTTGTTCCCGTAATGCAACAATATGCTCACTGACTCTTAGCTTTGAAAAATATCAAAATCCAAACTCTGGGATCAACACTCATTCCCATCTCCCTCTCTAACATGGAGACAATCCCTCTTGGCTACCAAGCCAAGTCGGATGTTGGTATGTTCATTGTGACCCCAACATGCTACCATCACACAACAAATCCTCATGTGTGGTTGCATTCCTCTTCTAGGATCAGTTGTTTCATGCAATGGAAACAACTCTCTAATGCCTGCACATGCTTTCAAGGCACATCATGGATTTCTTAAGAACACCTCCCTCCAAGGTCATTGACCCCATGCATCAATCTTTGGCTCATCTTTAGGAACGAAAACTTCTATTGGAAAATTGTAGATAGCAATTGGAATGGTGTTTCTCTAGTAGATGGCATCCACCTGTTGTCCTCTTCAATAGTGATGTAGACCTCTAGTGTTGATATCTCCCCTTGGACAAAATCTTCTCCTTGAATTTGAGATGCAAGAAGCTCTTCACCTCCTATATTCTTCGCTCTCCGCACACTTTTCCTAACAGTGCAGATTCTGGGGTGAAGCTCTAGGTGAAGTTGCTAACACTTTGCTTCCCAATGTCTGCTCAACTTGCAGTGGTGGAAAAACTCATGTGGCTGCTACAAGGTTTTCTTGGCATACTCTTCCTCTCCACGTGCCTCTATGTATCTTGTTGGATTAGAGAATCCTTCTTTCCATTCAACTTTTGGAAGAAAAAAAATAAGGCCTGTAAAACATGGCTTGTTTCTTCCACCGGGCTTTCTCAAAATGACCTTTATTTCCAAAAAAAGAACATGCTTTTGCATACCAACAACTTTCTATTATATGGCCTCTCTTCTTGCAACAGTGAAAACAAGAAATTTCTTATTTGACGTGAACCTCTTGGTCTTCTTCTTCTTCTTTCTTTCAGTGATTGGTTTGTTGTTGTTTCTGAGTGCAAGTGTGGGATGATTTTGGGAACTCTCCTCATTACTTGTCTCATTCAATCTACCACGAGGATGAGGTGGTAGTGGGATACCACCTTTATTCACTGGTGTTGATCCTTCTCCTGATGAGAAATCCAACTCTAACATATTTTTTTCCTTCACGAGAATGGTTTTCATGGTGACAGAATTTTCACTTCTGCCATCAAAGCCTAGGCCTTCATGATTGGCCCAGGGGATAACTACAATGGGGATCAAGATACCTTTTATCCTCTTTCCTAACACTTTTCCATCATATCCCATTTTCTTTAGGAGTTTAGATCCAATACCTTTGGTTTCTTCTCAAATTCACCAAGTTGATCTTGAGAGGTGTCTATGGGAGGTGAGCTTACCAAGGTAGCCTCAATCATGGTGCTAGTATCTACAACGAAAATGGAAGTTTTCCTTAATTATTTTTTCTCTTGGACAACTACTTGAATCCTTGCAAAGGAGTTCTCCTTATCTATCGACTCTAGTTACAACTGAGCCATCATCTGTGTGAGCTTATCCTCTTGCCAGTTATCCATCTGGATGACCTTCTTGCCAAGGCATACAAGTTGTGCTCTATGCTTGTCCCAATCTATCTTCACTGCAGTGAGGAAGTCTTGGCCTTCTTTAAATTTCTTCTTAAGCAATGACAACAAGTTGGTAGAAGTATCCATGTGTTTCTCCATATCTTCCATCCTCTGGTTAAACATATTAACATGTGTCTTCAATCTCTCATTATCTTCTTGAAGCTCGACATTGATAGCCCTTAAGTCTTCCAACTTATATTTACTTGATTTTCCCATGTTTCGGTTTACAATATTTTGTTCACAATTCTTGAAGTAGTGTCTCGGTCAAGGATGCAACTGCTCTGATACCATCTGATCCATAATCGAGGGGCTCATGTCCCACTATCTTCGCCAACATGGATACATGTGTAAAATTAGATTTTTGAACTCTATCTCAGCTCTGTGTCTGATAAGAAAGGTCTTTAGTGCTCAATACACTTCTTTGTGCAATTAATATTTGGTTTATGGGTTGAGTAACTAAATCATTCTTTAATTTGTATAAAGAGTAATGATAGCATACTAATGTGCATAGTATCTCACTCACCTATTAATGAGAATCTTAGAATCATGGAACAAATATTTCTCAACACAAGCTTGAGCAATCTTTTAATCCATGTAGAAACTAAACTCATTTAATTAATGGAAGATGCCTAATCACCTTACAAACACCAATGACTCGTTATCTCTCTACCCCATAATTTATGTGCCATGTGGTCAACTCTCTTGATGAGAATTACTACACTGCTAGCACAGGGTTTCATGTCAAACTGAGTTTGGATACATATGTGGCCATAGGGAATATGTCAAACAATAGGGAATATGTGGCCATCTTTCTTGGAGGACACCCATCTAGATTTTAGACTCTGAGCAAGGGAGGAAGTAAAGTAACCAACTCAAGAATGATTACATGAATGTTCCAACAATCTCATAGATGCCCAACACAAAGTTTGACCATGTACAAGCGACGACTTGAGCCAAGAAAAAGAAAAGATATGTACAACCTCCAAAGATGAATAATGGAATGGCCAAACAATAGCTAGATTCCTTGGGTTTCCCTGAAGCTAGGCTCAGGCATGTGTGAACATTTAACTAATAACAACTAGGCTTTTGGTATGTTAAAAAAATAGGTTTAGGTTTTATTCTTTGCAACCAACAAGTGAAACATGGAATGGGTTTCCTCATGAGCTTAAGGTTCACGTGCAACACAGGAAAGTGAAGATTGTATGAGTGGGGTTACTCCTCAAGCTGGAGACAACATGCAATGTTTGGGTAGTGAGGAACAAGTGTGTGGGTCTCCCTTAAGCATCAAGGTTTACACACATAGCAAGGAAGTAATGTGTGGGATCTATTTGGTGAGGTAGATAATGTAAGACACCCAGACATCAGAGAAAACTACCCAACAACAATGCAATTGACCCAACAACTAATTAGAGTGCCCACCAATAATGGAATTCGCCTATCAATTAATTGGAGAACCCAACAATAATGGAATTCACTCAACAATTAATTGGAGCACCGAGCAACAATAATGAAATTTGTGGGCATATCCATTTCCTTGACATTTTAATTATTTTTCTTACATCATTATTTGGCTTATTCCATGTAAAATGGCATTGTTTTACATGTTGCAAGTATCGAGTCTTATCCATTCTTTAGTCCAGATCCATTTCGGACCATCTTTACTGACACTGAATAGCACTAAAGGATTATAATCCTGGTGTTGAATATGGGTTGAAGAGGAAGGTATCTGAAAAATCGAACAAGTAATTGGGAAGAGTTTGGATGATGTGTTGAGGTAATTGGGAAGACATTGGATGATGTGTTGATGCATTGGCTAGACCTTCCAACTCACCATGGTGGAATACATGACATAGATATGTGGTATTTCAAAGTCAATGCAAGGATGCATTGTGTTAATGTGGCAATGGGTATTAACACATCGATTTATTGGTATTATTTGATTGCATTATAGCTTGGTGTGCTAGTTAATGCATAAATAGGGAATGACAGTTGTTGATACTGATTCACCCCCCTCTCAGTATCAACAACTGTCATTCCCTATTTATGCATTAACTAGCACACCAAGCTATAATGNAATAGAGGATTTAAATATCCATCTTTTCCCCTTCCTTCCACCCAAGAATATATGAGAGATAATAAAACTTTACATTAAATCATCACCATCAACCAACCATCACATAGAACCTGATAATGCTTCCTGATACTTCTTCAATTTTTGCAATTCTTAAATTCTTGGAATAATTTGATCCTGTAGATAATATTACTTAATGTATTCTCTGAAACTTCTCCAAGTTTCACTCCTTGAATCCTCCACAAAAAGAAGTTATAGAGAGAATGGTACACTTTGTTGAATTCTGGTTTATTCAGGAGATCGAACTTGTACAGAATGCCCCACACTCAATATTTAACATCTGATTCTGAAACTCGTACACAAGAAATTAAAGTCTATACTATTTCCAATGCAATTTGTACCACTTCATTTGGATTATATATGAAGAAGTTATGATTGTTTTACCTGAAACACCTGTTTATTGACTAGCTTCAGGACTGGTCAAAAACCTTATCTTCCACAGAGTGTATCTCCATAATTATAGCGAATAAAGAGCTGGAAATTTTATCACGGGTACCTTGAAATGTCTTCTCAATACCATAGCAATTTCACCATCTAAATCATTCTAGAAACAAAGTTATAGCGAAAATGGTAAGATGACCTGAAAATAACGTACCTTAGAACACATCACCAAAAGACTTCATCCTCCCTTGAAATCCGAACTTCTTTACTTCTGATTTTCCTCTGAAATTAGACTTGTGTGTCAAATTAATGTATAATAATATTTATTTATACCATTTATGTCACCTCCTTTTAACATTAGGGCCGACCTGACACTTTATTATTTTGTAATTATGTTCTTTAATTATCTTCAGGGCCTACATGTACTTCCTTCTTCAATTCACTTTGTCATATTCAAAAATTCATTTCTCCTCAACCATGAGGATCCACGTCACATGACACATACCACCGGAAACAACATGATGTATACTATTCATCCATGGGTGTTGTATCTGCATGTGCATTGTCCTTCATGTCCAAATACCTTCATCAATCTTGCGGTCCAAAACCCATGACCAGGGTTGACATCAATGACAACAATCGATCTTCCAACAATCTTCACCTTTGTCATTGATGGAAACACTCATGCTCCCCCTATCATCATGATCCCAATTTCTCTCCCCCTTTGACATCAATGGCAAAGGGTAGGGCTTCTCCCCATGAGTTTAATGGCAAAAGGTAACTCTCTTCTTTGGGGTTGCTCCCCCTGAACATGTGGCACTCAATAATACTTCATCCTTATTTTTGGTCTTTGGGACTTTTTCTTCCTTGGAATCCTTTTTTGTGGCTTCTATCTTCTCTCTCTTCTTCATGTCTAGGATGTATATGTTGTTCGGTATTCTTATTGTTGTTGCAACCAATCTTCCTGATTTATTTTCTCTGATTTTACATTTTCGGGAGTCAAACGTAAGAGTGTATCCTTGATCACATATTTTGCTGACACTGAGGAGATTATGCTTCAAATCTTCAACCAAGAGGACTTTTCCTACTTTTACATTTTCACTTCCAAGCTTTACAATTCCTTTTCCAAGTATTTTAGTAGATGATTCATCTCCAAATGTAACATTTCCACCCTTTTTCTTCAAGATGACAAATTTTCTTTGATCTTCGGTCATATGAGATGAGAAGCCCCTGTCTATGAACCATTCATCTTCTTCTTTGCATTCTTTAGTGACCAATGTTATTTGACAGTTTTCATTTTGTGGAATTTCTTTCCTTTTCCATGTTGTAGTTGGTATACAAACATTTGGCATATGATTATCTTCCTTCATCTCTCTACAATTTCTTGCTTTATGACCAAGATTATTGCACTTGTAACATACAATATTTTGATCCATTAATGGGTCAAATGGATTACAACTTCTGTTGATAGGTCTACGAACATTTCCATATCTACTATTTTCACCATTCATGTAGCTTGCATAGTTATTCCTTTCATTGATTCTACAATTGATTGCCCTTGTGCCCAAAATTTCCACAAGTATAACAATGTCCAAGAAAAAAATTTTGATACCTGGGAGTAAGTGATCTTCTTTGTGGTGTGGTCCATCTGGGTTCACGATCTATTCTTTTGTAGTTTCCTTCATAATGATTTCTTTCATACCTGATGGGAGAGGATCTTCTTGATGTCTTATTCCTTCTGAATTCTAGTCTTCTATCTTGTTGTTCAACTTGTTCTGGAGTGTTGGTTTCATCATTTTCATCTTCCTTCTCTTTTTTTGTTGTCTTCAAACTGTCATTGTATCATAGTTCTGTCTTGTCATTTGGAAATCTTTGATTGCTAAGGATCCCATCTAATTTTTCAGTGTTTTTTTCAAACTTCTTCAACCTTTCTATTGTCAATAGTAGCTCCCCTTTTCTGTGATCCAATTATGCTTTCAATTTCTCATAATATTCTAATTGTTCCTTCAAGCTATTAATGGTCTTTTCAAGCTTGTAATTCTCTTCTTCACAACTACTCAATTCACCTTTTAGT
>JASDQU011377621.1:13408-24031 GCA_032191745.1 Picea mariana | reverse complement strand
TTACTATAATATTCAATAAATTTTCATCATTAATTGATAGTCTCCCCACATTTGTTATGAATGAGTATTATTTATTCTATATTTAATTTATTATTATTATCTTTTAGGTATGGAGTTATATATATATATATATATATATTTGTTTGCTAGTTTGTTGGCAAGCTAAGGACCTCGTCAGCTTTAAAATGAATGATGTTATGAACAAACTTTAATAAATAATTTTTTTCCTAAAAAAAAATTTGTCCTCAACCTTAGTGAATTTAAAACTTAGGTTTAAGTTAAACATTTGAAAAAAAAAAAAACTAAATGGACATGTAACAAGAAAGGGGTAAATAAAATTCAAACATTAATAATTAAAGTAAAATTTTAATGAAGGATTAAATTATTAAAAGTGTAAATTGTTGTTTATGTCTAAACTTGCTAATTGTGAACTTAAATAAAAAGGGAAACTTAAAGAAAAGAGGAAACTTAAATTAAAAAATGAATGTGTAACTTAATAGGGAATCTAGCCTTTAGAATTTTCTATTTGTGAACTCAACTAGGATTTAAGTAAAGCGTCAGTCATTTAAGAAATGCAAGGGAATAAAGGGACACTAAGGAGCGTTTTTAGGAACACTTTTAGGTGGGTGAGAAAAATAGGAAAAACTAATTAATTAATTAATTAATTTCTGGTGCAACTAAGGGATTAGGTGACGTGTAAGGGGGAGGTTTTCCTAATTAAATTAATAAAAAATAAACTAATGAGGGTTTTGGAAACTAATCACTAGGAAAACTCTATAAAAATGATGGCGAAGGAGGAGAGTGGATGACATCTGACATGCGTAAGGTTACACTGTCGATATTTTTCTTGATTGATTTTACATTGTGGGAGTTGGGATGCCCAGCTTGATTAGAGATTGGTAGCTCGACCTTGCGAGGAAAGTTGTGAGCTATCCTTTTCTGGTTTGTGTGCGTGTCCCCTTTGCGACTCGAGGGGCTCAGAGGAAAGAAGAGTACTCCTAGCATTGGCTGGGAGGCACCGGTGAGGTCTTCATGATTAGCAAGCAAAGGAGTGGGGCCAAGTCCAAGAGGAGTTCGTCGGCAAAATCCGTCCATGTCGACGCCAGATCAATAGTTACGGTATTTAGTTATTATATTGATTAGAGAATCATTCATAAAGTGATGTAAGGCTAACAAGCCTACTAGCTGTTCCGATGAATAGTTAATATGTACATAAAAGGTAAGGCAAGGGTTGTTCTTAGAGATGCATCGTATAATGAGGAATATACGAATTTATCCTTTATGTTATTTAGGAAAGGAAGCATATGAATCAGATCGAACTAAAGCTGCTGGGTAAACAACCGGTTCAAAAGCCCTCCTCACAAATAACCCACACACAATGAAAACAAAGAAAGCAATTCTACCATTTCCTAATAAGATTAGACGTATGCCAAGCAGTTAGTGCAAAATCAAATGAAAAAACACCACACCATTTGAAAAGATCTATGGGGGAAAGAGACTGATGCTTTGTATTAACACCAACAAATGAAAAAACACCACACCATTTGAAAAGATCTATGGGGAAAGAGACTGATGCTTTGTATTAACACCAACTGGAAAAAACGAAATACAAAATGGAAGATTTCACCTTGAGAGAGTGATGGAGATGGCCTCCAAGCTCTCTCTTTTGGGGGTTATATCCTATTTAGGATTCTCTTTTCTTTTAGTTTGAACAAAATTTCCGCGATCGAACGGGGGGAAATTTAGAATCATTCGTTAATTTTTTGCATGAATAGAAGGTGGTTAATTTCATATGAAAGTTTATACATTCCAACAACTTAATTAGTGAAATGAATGAGATCTAACATTTGAAATTTCCTATGAAAGTTTATACATTTCAACAACTTAACTCTTCGTGGTTCTTGTTCGGGTATTTTATATTCTGGAACTTTTATTATAGTATTAATAACTAGTGTGTGAATTGGGAATCCACTCTGGATCAATGGTGAAATGCAACATAAGGGTATTATCGGTGTAGAGATATGATGGATTGGTATTGAAATTCGTTCTAGTTTTTATCTTAGTCCTTACCACTGTTCATGAAATTCAATTGAATATTGTTGAATACATTGGTGATAAATTGATTTTGTTTTCTGTTAATACCATGAAAAAGTTCTATAAACTAAGTCAATCGAAAGTATGAATCTAATGACTAGCACAAGAATTAATTATATATGAGGTTGTTTATCTTATTTAATGTCCTTCCTGGACGAAATTTTAGACTACTCGATGACCTTCTTTTGTTTACGTATACTTGTGCCCCTTCCACTCAGTTTCTCACACACAGTCCTCCACTCTCACTCGTTTTTACTCAGTCATAACGTTTGCCTTTTCAATGATCAACGTGGCCTTCCAATGCTCACATTATCCATTAATATCTTATTCAACGGTATGGCGGATTGATTCAAGGTTTATTTCTATTAATAGTTACCTCTTTATACTAATGGAATCCTCATAAAATCTCATCTCGGTAATGCAAGAGATTTTATTATATCTTAGATGATGTTCATTTTTAATTATTTGGATTTTAGTGGCTTGTAATATAAGTCTAATGGAGTATGGATAGTGTCCCCAAAATATGTGCTGCATTCATAGTCCAATCCATCTCGTTGTTGTAGAAATAACAAGACCTACCTTGGCATGCAATGAAGTTGGGATGAACAACAATGGAAGGAAGAGATGAGGCTTTATGATGAATCCGTTGGGGAAAGCGGGAGCCATATCCCACCATGTATGAAAGATTCAGATGGTTCTCTCCTAATATATAATCAATCTTCATTGGCTGCACCCACGTCGTATAAATTCATTAAACCTTTTTCATAAATGCTCTCCTCGATCTCTAGAGACATCCTTGAGGTACTTGGCATACACTAAAGACAAAAACGATATTGATGTCGTGCTCTGCATGTTACTTGCATTAGATTTGTGTATGAGTCCACCTGCAAAATGACACATACTTCAATCAATCAACTTCACTTTCCACATAATGAAAGTAATTCCCTTCCCGGTCCTCCGGGACTCCAACCAACCAACAACATACAACCCAAAATAAATATAGAAAAATGGGTCGATGGGAATTAATAACGTGGCGTGTACTGAACATGTGAATCAAATGTTTCACGTAAGAGGCTGCAGATGAAACTGTGAGCGCATTCCTGGTATGATTCTAAGAACGATATTCTCCGAAAAATAATCCTGACAACACTCGCATACGAGTAAGTATTGATATCTTTGTAAATTAAACTACAGTTGATAAAATAAGTGTGGACTAGTAATGACCTTAATGCACATTAATGCCAGCATCCTTATTTTCCCAACTAGATTCATCAATGTTGTCATTAGCTCCGGGTGTCTTTCCATTGGCTTGAATGTAACGAAGATAAAATGAGTTGTTGTTCGATGCCTTATGCAACCATGCAACAACCCACATCAATTCATCCTGGAATCCACATTATAAACTGTAAATTTATATATGGTTTTTTATGGAACTTTTAAGCTGGGAAAAAATTAGACGTATAGAAAACTAAAAATCGAAGAGCTGCGAAGGACAGAGAAACAGACAGAATGCGTTAAGAGGTGTTGTAGAAATATATCATGCATTTATACAAAGAGGAATCAAAGTACATTGAATCAATTCTGCAATTGTGTTATATTTGTAAATGGAGCACATATTTTGTGACTTGGACTGAGTCTATGATGATATTCCTCTATTGGTGTGGTTTAATGTGTGAGTTTCATATTTACATGCAATAAAAACTTGGTCTTCCAAGACGAGCGACTTGGACCTCGAGTAAGGAACATTACGCTTAGTACCTTGTTATAAGAAACCCTAGCTATAATTTATATTGATGTAACTATAGTATCAAAGGTGTGTCCTTACTAATGATTATTGTCCAATAATATTATATTGGCAATGCCCAAATATATTTAGATTAGGGGAGAATATCATTACGATGATAAGTAAAGAGTAGGATTACTTTAGAAACTAGAAATCGTGTGCGCCATGACTAATTATGAATGTTTCACGATGGGTTATGTGCTTAGAATTCTTGGCGCCTTGAATTACTATGTTAGACTAATGCGCATGAATGTACTGAGTGAAAATTGTTTCTCTTGCTCCTTTGGAATAACCGAAGTCTCTTGCGCCCTGAATCTTGATGTTTACAAGTTGTATAGAATGCTCACACATAGTTTAATGATGGGATCTATGACTAACCGAGGACTTAAACTTCTTGTGCGCACTGATTGTAATGGTGGTACGGTTTAGAATTTACTTTTTGTTCGAGATGGAATTTGTTATGACAAATAATGCCATTTGCGTTTGGGTTTATCACCTCGAGTATAACTGACACTTGCTTTGCGCTATGGATTCGTACGGTCTAATTTACGTTTACATGCCGCCCTCCTTCGTTGACAGGTTGATGGCGTTGTAAATTATTTTATGATGAGTAATAAGATGCGTTTGGGTGTCTTTATTCTTTTAATTCATAAAGTTTATGCATCTTCATTAATTGTATGAATGCACTATTTTGGGGGTCGCTTTTATTTTCGGTTAAAATTCGTTTCTTTAATAAAATGGGAGATGCTTCAATTTGGTCGTCCTTAATTTATCACATGTCCCTAATGCAATAAAAAAAAAAAAATTATTTGTCGGTTGTTTTCACGTGTGGTATTGATGATGGGATTGTTACGTCGAAAGGCGTACACCTATTGAGAATGGGCACATTTAATGATCTTTTAATCTTAAATCTTAATCTTATGGCCAACAATTGAATATGGTGGCATATTCTTAGTCGTCCTCCCAAATCAATGAATGAGATTTACTGTTGATAACTTCCTTGCATTTATGAATGCATGTGTTAACATGTTTACTTTTTCACATTTACCTAATCATATTAAGAAATTACCTTAAAGCCATATGATTGCCACGTTAAAATGATTACCAAAAATTAATATCTATGCAAGATTTTATTTCCACGTATAACTGTTGGAATGTGAACCACGTTTGGTCTGATTTGTGAACCGTGGCGTTTGGCTAATCGATATCTTTTGTGGCGTTTCATGTTATAGCCGTCTGTAGTTAATGGGCGATGCCTTGTTTTCTGGCTTTTCATGTTATAGCGTTAAATGCGCGATTCATGGCTTTCGATTTGCGCGATGCCTGGCTTTTAATGGTGTTCGATTCATTGATTTTGTAGATTCCAGCGTGTACCATGCAATCACTAATTTCTGATGGGCGTGATCTGACATGAGGCGGCGGCTATTTGTTATAGGGTTTTACAAGAAACAATGGGCAGACTGAAAGAGGCCCTAGACAGAGCATGAAATTGGTCGGGAACTCTCGCTTCAAACAACGCCTTCGCGGCCTAATGAAAACCTCATCACTTCACAATGATTTTAAATTTATTTTATTTTAGTTTTATTCCATTTCATTGGGGCGTGCATTTCATTTTAGGTTTGACGAATGTGGCACAGCTTTGAATTTGGTTTTCAATTGAGCTTTTATGAATGTGTGAAGTGTGGCCCATTTCAATTTGGATTTTATGGCGAGTGTTTTAGTTTTTTCGCATAACCCATTTCCTTCTTGGCCTTTTCTCTATGAACTTCAATCCGTTCTTGTAATATTCGTGGTCCGGAATAGGTCTCAGATCCTTTGTCTCCCATAAGCATCATTGTTTTCTCTGAGAAACCCTCATCATCAACACCCCCCGTACCCACTGTGATTSTTGCCTCATAGGGAGAACCGAATTAGGTTTCAGCATGTACGTTTTAGCATTAAACTTTCGCCAAAAGCTGATCAAGATCGAAGTTGCCTTCTTTCACAGCTTGTGAACTACATCGTCGAGCAGACCCAGGTCTCTGAAAGATGAATAGGCCAGCTTAACGTCTCCATTCCATGGCGATGGCAGCTTGTAGATCTGAGACTCTTTTCAAGTCCCAAATCTTTTATATCGTCATTGGGAATTTTATCGGCCGAAACCTTTCGGCGTTCCCCAGCCACATGTTTGCGGCTGTGCTAGTTACATAATACATTTATTATATTTGTAATTTTGTTGCCCTAACGCAATAAAAAAAATAATAATTCACCGGTTGTTTTCATGTGTGGTATTGACAGCGAGACCGTTACATTCATTATATTTGTAATTTTATTGGAACACCTCCTTGATTTCACTTTCATTTTACTAGAAAATTTCAATTTCTATCTTGAGAAAAAACTAGTATTCAAGAATTTTATTTTTTATCTCTTTAACTCAGTCTCTCTTAGAACCATATTACAATGGTAAAATTTGTCTAAATATGGCTTAAGGTGAAAAAACTTGAAACAAAAGCATCATTATATGAAAATGTTTTCTCTAATATGTTGGTCTAAGATGAAGAGCTTGGAATTAAATTTTCAAAATAACATTAAAGTCAATGATGTAAAACCCCATGGTATATGTGAGTATTGTGTAATATTTTTGGTTGTTTATGATAGTAAATGCTATTTTTATTTGTGAAGGATTAATATGTTTGTCTAAGATGAAGAGGTTGGAAGAAAATTTTCAAAATAACATTAAAGTCAATGATGTAAAACCCCATGGTATATGTGAGTATCGTGTAATATTTTTGGTTGTTTATAGTAAATGCTATTTTTATTTGTAAAGGATTGACTCTTTACTTATTATTTCTTTTCAATGCTTAGAAGTACCATGCTTCATGGATAATGGTTGAGTTTTTGTTTGGTAAATAGTTGTCGATGAATTTACCTTGATAATAGGTGATGTGTGACTTTTAAGTTATTGTTTTTAAGTTTTGTATTGAGTAATATTTTTCCTTTAGTTATACTTTTAGTGTTTTATATTGTTAGTTGGACCCCTCTTTGAGTATGGTTGCTTATTGAAAATTCACTTACCATAAGACATATGTGTGACTTGCTAAATATATCCTCGATAAATGATGATGAGTAATCCTTATTCGACATGATGTTTATATGATTATGTATTTATGTTTTAGTTGGACTAGTAGGATATGGTGTTTTGAAATCACAATGACCTTTTTCCTGCTTCTATTAATGATTGAGTATGATCGACCTAAACATTTATGTGATTGTTTAGATCGTGATGAGTACCAACATTTCTTAACAATTCTATTAAATATTCTTGATAATGGATATGAATTATTATTACTTATTAGATGATGTTTAGTATGATTATTCTTTTGTAGTATCACTACTACATATTGAAAAATTTGCGACGACCACTTGCGACAAAAGTACTCTTTCGTCGCAACATGCAAGAGAAAAAGTTCATCTTTTCTAAATCTACCCCGTATTCGTCGCAATCCCGATGCCTACAGTTTGACTAAACTATTATGGTCAATGTTTGTCTCACGAGCGATGCCTGTAGATTGTCCATCACTCTTGCGACAAACATTGACCATAATAATTTAGTCAAAATTTACCATTGAAAATGACCTAAAATAAATAGATGGAAAAAAAATATTTTTAGGTCACTATCGTCGCAATTAGGACAATTTTAGGTCACTATCGTCGCAATTGCGACAATAGTGACCTAAAATTGGCCTAAAAATATTTGACGATTTAAAGATGTTGCGACAATCTTGCTATAACAACGACGGAAAAATGTCGCAGAATGTTGTTAGAGGTGGGGAAAAAGGTAAAGCGGGTGAAAAGGGTGATGGTAGATGTTATTGCCCTTGTAAAAAATGTTGCCTCAGACGTCCCGTAAGAATTTTAATAGCAACAGCTACAAAACATTGTAGTAAATATGGTCACATTGATGGTAGATCAAATGAATATTGTCCCATGGTAATTAGCTATATATTCGTTATCTTTTTTTATTTAGTCAATTTTTTATAAAATTATATATATGTATATATATTGTTAGGATGTTTGTTATAGTATACACTAATTTTGCATGATTGTTTGTAATTATAAAGTTAAAGTTTCCCTCTAACTTTCCAGAGAATATTGCACCAAGTATTAGTAGAAATGATGTTGTAGAAGCTGAGGAACATCATCATGACAAAGAAAATGAGGATCTCATAGAAGAAGAAGATGGGACAAATCAAATGATCCAAGATTTGTTTTCGTGGTCGGATGAGGATGGGGAAAATGATGGTATTTATGATGAACCTCTATTAGAGAAGGAAAATAAACGACTTTATGAAGGATCAAAAGAAAATCTTCTCTCCGCTACATTGTTGTTGGTGAACTTAAAGGTTATGAATAATTTGTCAAAAACTTGTATGACACAGATACTAAGGTATGTAATATGTTTCATCTCATACTGTACATAAATGTTGATTTTTTTATATTTGTTTTTAGCGTTAATTAATGTGTAAAATAAGAATGCATTTTTTACGATTAATATTCTCACATTAACTAGTTGTTTGTTATGTTGTAGATTGTTAGGTGAATTTTTGTTACCATCGTCAAATATTTTACCTATCACATATTGAGGTTTTCATGCCATTATGAAAGACATTGGAATGGATTATCAAACTATAGATGCATGTCCTAATGACCATATTATATATTATGGACAACATGCTTCGAAAACCGAATGTCTGCAATGTCTTAATCAGTAGATATCGAACCGATCAATTAACAAAAAGGGTGCCTGAAAAGGTTCTTTGACATATTCCCATAATCCCACATTTGCAACGATTGTTCAGTTGTGAAGCATAGTAGAATTTATGGATTTCCATGCACGTAACATAAGTGAAGATGGTTTTCTTCGAATGTCTGTCGATGGTTCTCCATTTAGGGAAATTGAGGAAAAATGGGCAGATTTCAAAGACGAACCTCGTAATGTTAGGCTTTCATTGGCAGCTGACGGTGTTAGTCCATTCGGAGAGCTTAGGTCTATTTACTCAATGTGGCCTATTTTTGTTATCAACAATAACATTCCTCCCTCGATGTCAATAAAGAGGGAACACATAATGTTGACAATGATTGTTCCAGGTATTTGTTTACATTAATTATTTGAATTTAACATTTTCAGTTGTTTCAATTTTTGCATAATATCTTTTGTTTATTTATTTAATTATATATATTACATGATATCATTCCTTTAGTAATTATGTGTAATTTCAAACAATTAGGTAAGTACTAGGTTAAAGATATGAATGTATATATCAAGTCTCTTATATATGAGCTACTAAAGTTTTGGGTTGGCATCACAATGTACGATATATCTAAACCAACCAGGGAGAAGAAATTTAAATTCCGTGGAATACTTTTATAGACAATTCATGATGCCCCTGGAGTAACACATTTTTGTGGTATGTATAAGCATTCTAATATTGCTCTTTAATACTATACAATATTTTAATGTTATCGTGGTGTATGTTTACTTGTTAAATAATCTCATTGTATAATTGACATTAATCCATTTGTTACAGGTATTCAAACAAAGGGTAAATTTGCATGTCCAGTTTGTGGCCCCAAGATGAAGTATCGTCATTCAAAAAGTTTAGGAAATATGGTGTTTGATGAGTATAGGCACCTTCTTCCTAAGAACCATAGGTATCGTACTACTGAAAACCATATTTTCAATGGGAAAGAAGAGACTGGTTTAAAACCACGATGAATGACACCTCACCTATGGAGATTGGAATATAATAGAAATCGTCAAGGTACTCGATTTCATAATGTATCGTAGATCATGTAATGCTTTGAATGTTTATTTTAATCATTGAATTTATTTTACCATATTTGATAATCATTTTTGTGATTTATTTTATGCTTCATGAAGGCTGCAATAATCATGAAGGTATTAATAATGGGCTTCCACGAGGAATGAAATCTTATCCCGCTCAATTCATGAGGTTGTCCTACTATGAGGAGATAAAAATAGCTCATTTGTTTGATACAATACATATCAGGAAGAATGTGACTGAAACGTTATGGCGAATCATAGATGGTAGAAGGGACAAAGACAAAATTGTCAAAATTTGTACTGACATTCAAGAAGCCAATCATGCAATGCGAAGTGTGATCCAATATTCAAATAGATCATATGGAGTACTAGACCAAAATAACCTTCCATGGTTATTAACAAAGAAACAAAGCAATGATGTAAACGAGGGCATTCAAAGAATTAAATTTCCCACGGGTTTTTCTTCAAACATAAAAAATATCTTAACAAAGAAAGGCGAATTTGGTGGGGTAAAAACACATGATTGGCATACCTTCAATAAGGTAATAATTTTGGTATACATATTTATATATATTGGCCTTATAGATATATATTTTTTTTAATTTTTGCTTGTCTACTTTGGTTGAAACAAATAACGATTCATTTTGTTGTTACAGTATGTTCTACCACTATCTCTCCCAAATGAATTTGACAACAACGTCAAACAAGTTATATATGATCTTGGAAAATACATGAGGTAAGACGTAGTTTTGATTTATATGCAAAATGTTCTTTCAAATTATTGTTGTACTTAATGACATGTGTTTTACTTGTAATGTAATGTAATATATTATATTATGTTATGTTGAAACATGTTATTTTCTTGTGTCATGATCTCATGTAGATGGTTGTCATTGAAATAAATCCATGAAGATGATATAAA
>JASDQU011377620.1:16871-34196 GCA_032191745.1 Picea mariana | reverse complement strand
GAGCGTGGTGAACTTCACAGCTAAGGGTTCTGATGGATCAATCTTAGGGAAGGTCACATCTTTTGACATCTCCCAAGCAATGAAGGAAATGAGGATCATCAACCAATTGAAGTGGAACTCATAGCCCTGATCCTGAGCTTTGCGTCAATCTTTCTCTAACTGGTTGACGAGGAAGCTCACCGAGTTCATTTGTATCCCTTCCATGCATTTTCCTACGAGGTCGATGACAAATCTTGTGACCTTCATGGGTTTGTTCTTCCTTACTAGCTTACTGGCAATCAACTGGTAGGCTAGGTGTACTGTGACATTCTATATGGAGGCTACCTTGTAGCCCTGCTTCCCATTTTCTACATCACCATAGGTGTCTTTGATTCTCTATTCCAGGGCATGATCTGCATCCTTTCCAGGATAAAATTCTTATGGGTCTGGTCCTTGCATCCTTAGTCTGTTGATCCCATGGATCAGTGCCGGATTGACGGTGATATGTCTGTCCAACCATAGGTAACCACCATGGAAGAATGACATCAAGATATTAATGCATGCGTTAACCTCTTGATGTCTTCTGAAGTTTGGTATCTTCATCAAGTTTAGGATAGTGGACCTCACAATGTCCATGGTCCATGGATGTGGGATGATCTTTGACTTCTTCCCCTTTGTCTTGGTAAAATACTTGTATGGTGCGAGCATGCCACATATCTTGCAGTCTCATATGTTATAGTCATTGATCTTCAACATCAGAATCCTTTCCGACTACGTCTGAATGTGCATATCCCCTTCGAGAGGTACACAGTGATGACTATGTAGTCGAAGTCTCTTGGGACGTTGTCATGAATCGACATTCCATCTAGAGGCAGGATGTAGATGGGGATGATATATGGGATGAGCTTTGCATTTGCTAAGTCATCACGATGCTTTGTTTGTTTCTCTGTTGCAGCTTGGGATGGTCCAGATCCATGAGCAATCAATGGGGATGCTTGCACTCCTCTCGTCAATGAGGCTTGGATGCCTATAGACATCACCTTCTCAGCCATGAGGTCTATTAGGATCTCTTCAATGACTTTTTATACTTTGCTAATTTCTTCCAAAATTCACACTCGAGATCTGATATCTTAGGTAGGTGAACAACACTCAATGTAACAGAATGGATGGCGCGGTCTCAATAATCACTGTGCACAAGCAACTAGTTCTTCATGGGCTCGGATAATCACAATTGGAAAAAGTGCTTTCGGTGCAACGCTTGACGGGATAAAAAGACAACGTCCTTATGAACTCTTCCAATGGGCAAGAATTCCTTAATCAATGCAATTCCATCTGTTATGGTGCGATCCCAATAGTCCAATGGAGAATGTTCCAGCAATAACTGCATTTCTAGATGTTCTGGAGCATCATTCTAATGACCGAGATGCCTCCAACGATCATATTGCTTCATCATGGAGAAGTGTCAATATTTGCTGTTCTGATATCCCGACGAAGTTCCAGTTCTGCAAACCTTCTTTCTGCGGAGTCCTCTCTGGAACTCCCTGTAAATTTTCTAACTTTGTTTTCTTCTTGCTGAGATTTATGGCTTTCTTTCCTGAAATCTGAGTCATTGGTTTTCTCTTTCCATTATCGTTCTTATATCCTCTTGGCATGGTAACTTTGCATTGTGGAGGGTATTTCATAGGGTTCGAGGGTAATACTTCTTCTCTTTCTGGGGTAGGTGCTCTACTCTCTTGTATAGATAGGTGTTTCAAGTCTTCATGTGTTCTTTAACTTCGATGTCCAGATATCTGGTCCTTAGTATCTTCGATTGGTCCTCTTGTTCTTTCAGTAAGTGCACTATTCTCCTAGCCATGAAATATCTTGGTTCTTTATTTTTATGTTCTAGATCCTCCTCTTCTTGTTTCCTTCGTATCTGATCTTTCTCAATCTAGGTTTTTCCTAGCAAAATAGAAAATGAGGCGTTGTTCTCAACAAATTTAATGAACTCAAATTATTCTTCTGTTGAAGTTCCATGAGCACTCATAGATGTATGGAAAAGTCTTCCACATAGGGTTATTATATTTCCTCTAAATATTCTCATTCCTCCCAATGAAGGAACCATAGCAGGTTTTCCCAAAAGTTCCCAAGTTCTTTCTGTCATGATATTCACCTGTGTTTCCTCATCCAGGACACAGTCCATATCAAAGTCTCCTATTCTTGTTTCTATGTGCTCCTTCTCTTTTAAGATCTATGATAAGTTGATATGTATGTGATCGTTCAGGGTTTCTTTCATCTGTAATAATACAGTCTCTGATTCTTTTTTGGGTTCTATCATATCCTTAGTTTCTTGGCCCGTCTCATAGTTTTCTTTTCTCATATTCATTTTTTCAACTTTAGCAATCATTCTAGGGCAATCCAAAACTTCATGTCCAGTATCCTTAAAACAAAGGCAAATAGGACCTCTACCAGGGAATTCCTTAGCAAGATGTCCTGGTCTTCTGCAGCTATAGAAAATATTTAATCCTCTCTTTCTTTTAAATGACCCCCAACCTTTCCTGTACTGCGTACCGGGATCACAGTAACTAACCTGCAGGAAATTCTTTCTAGGATCCTGCATCTATTTGTTAGTCCAAACATTCTTTCTATGCATAGAGATAACATATCTTTCACTATTCTTATCAGATCTATTCATATCAAATCTTCTTTATTCTAGCTGTACCCTAGTTTTTAGACTAGGACCAAATCTATTAAACATACCTAGATCCATTCTTTCGAAATAAAAATTTTCACTTATCTTACTTTTATCAGAGCACAAAGCTTCAAGATATTACCTCTTTTATTCAGATAAGACTTCTCTTCTTAGCATAGACCTTCACAATTCAAGTAGAATACTGCACACTAGGACAAAAAATCTACGCACAGAGCTTTCTCTTTTCTTCAGTTCCCATCAATCACAGTTTCAGGTTCCGGCAATGAAACCATTTGTTGGAACAGGGGTAGAGCCAAGGTTCAACTCTTCAACAACACACCAACAAAACCCTAACTACCATCCCTTTCGGCAACACCTGTGAAGAAGATGAAGTCTCACCCGAGGTAGAGGTAGGGTTGGTTGCAGGACTCAGATGTATGCAACCTAGCTGGGAAACATATCTGTGATTATAGGACCTTAACAGAGCACTTAGCAATTAACATTCATTAATATTTAATCCTTATTTAGATCACATATTCAAACCTTAATTAAAGAACAACGCAGTATTCAACAATATCTAACACATCCAAGCACTTAGCACATAGAAATAGATTAGATCCAACATTCATTCCAATCACTAGGCACTAAGCTATTATATCATATGCATCTAACATATATCATTGCACTAAGAATACATCACAATAACGTAACAACTATAATTCACAAAGAAACCACAACACAGGATATATGTGGTTCTCCCCAGTGTGGGGCTATGTCCACCAACTCTTCTCCTCTTTATTTCCTTCTTTCATTCTTCTACAAGCATAGAGCCACAAGAACCTACTCCGCATAAGACATGAGATCTACACGCACCTCACTAGATCCTCCTTCCCCGAGCAAGGTTTAAGCACAAAGCCTTCTTACAAGCTACACACAAGCTTCTTACAATCACTTGCTCTTATCTTTGCAAGTTCTTAACACATAGTAAGCACAAAGCCTTTGCAATCACATAGATCAAACTCTAGTACTTAGCACCACACCCCTTATATCATGTTTTTTCCTTACATCACCTAGATGTCTATTTATACATTAAAAAAGGGCCTAAACATGGGTGAAACCATGGGCCAAAATCCCATACCCATTACATAAAACCTAAACCCAAAAATTCCCTAAGAAGGGGCCAAGATCCCGTGATCTCCACTTCACCTTGCGCTCCACCCTCGACCATCCTGTCAAAGTCCTAGAATTGGTCAAACGTGACCTAAGTTCTCCAAAACTTAGTCAAGGGACAACACTTGGGAAGCCTTTAAATTTTGTTTTATTTTCAACATTTTCTCCTCCATTTCCCTGAGTAAATCTGATCCAACCACTGCTCTATATTCTAGGTTATCCTAGCTTACGAACGTGTTGCACTTTTTTCTATAAATTGCCTCAAATGGGCTCATGTTTAGAGATGTTTGGTACCCATTGTTATAAGAAAACTCTACCAAGTGTAGGTAGTCTTCCCATTTTTATGGTTTATCCATCACATACATCTTAAACATATCTTGAATCACTTGATTCACCCTCTCTGTTTGTCCATCTGATTCTGGATGATAAGTTGTACTAAAATTCAAATTTGTTCCAAATCCATTAAATAATCCTTTCCAAAATTTTGAGGTAAATTTTGGATCTCTGTCAGACACAATTGTCTTGGGTATGCCATGTAATCTATCAATTTCTCTCATATATACATAAGCAATGTTGGATGCCTTGTGAGTGAGTTTAAATGGAATAAAATGGGGAGCTTTAGTAAGCTTATCCACCACTACCATGATAGAATCATGCTGCTTGTTTGTTTTGGGCAGTTTGGTGATGGAATCCATTGTTATAACTTCCCATTTCCACTTAGGAATGGGTAATGGCTATAGAAAACTAGCTGGGTGTCTATGCTCAACTTTTACCTTTTGACATTCCAAACATTTGGCAATAAAATCAACAATTTCTTTCTTCATGCTTGGCCAATAATATTGGCTTTTGACAACTGCAATAGTTTTCTGATAACCTGGGTGCCCAACATAAGGTAAATTATGCATTTCTCTCAATATCATATTTTGGATCTCTGTCAGACACAATTGTCTTGGGTATTCCATGTAATATAGAAATTTCTCTCATATAAACATCAACAATGTTGGCTTCCTTGTGAGTGAGTTTAACTGGAATAAAATGGGCAGGTTTAGTAAGCTTATCCACCACTACCATGATAAAATCATGCTGCTTGTTTGTTTTGGGCAGTTTGGTGATGAAATACATTGTTACAACTTCCCATTTCCACTTAGAAATGGGTAATGAATGTATAAAATTAGCTGGGTCTCTATGCTCAACTTTTACCTTTTGACATTCCAAACATTTGGCAATAAAATCAACAACTTCTTTCTTCATACCTGGCCAATAATATTGGCTTTTGACAGTTGCAATAGTTTTCTGATAACTCGGGTGACTAGCATAAGGTGCATTATGCATTTCTCTCAATATCATATTTTTCAATTACTTTGAATTTAGTACATAAATTCTACCCCTGTACATGAGAATTTCATCATTATCTAGCTTGTATTCTTCAATTTTCTATTGTAAATTACCTTGTTGTAATTTTGCCACTAATTCCTTGTATTGCAAATCTAGTTTTGCAACCTTTAAAATTCTGGGTTTCAAATCTGACTGGTACATGCTAATGGCTGTAGCATTCAATTCATGCACTCTTCTGCTGAGTGCATCAACCACTTTTTTCTCTTTCCCATTGATATGCTTTATATCAAATTCATATTCACTTAGAAATTCTAACCATCTTCTTTGCCTAACAGTTAGAGTTGGTTGATCAAATAAATATTCCAGACCATTATGGTCTATTCTTATCTCAAACCTTTTCCACATGAGGTAGTGCCTCCATTTCCTCAAGGCATGCACTATGGCTGCCAACTCCAAATCATGAGTGACATAGTGTGTTTCATGCTCCTTCAACTTCCTTGATTCATAACATATAACAAACCCATTTTGACTGAGGACTCCACCAAGTCCTTCTTTACATGCATCTGTGCAAACAACGAAGTCTTCATTTGGGTATGCAATCCTTAGTATTGGAGCACTTTTTAATAATTGTTTCAAGTGTTGAAAACTCTTTTCACAATCCAATGACAACTGGAACTTCACACCCTTCTTTTGTAAGGAAGTGATTGGATGTGCAATCTTTGAGAATCCTTCAATACATATCCTATAGTATCCTGTAAGGCCCATAAATGATCTAACCTCTGTCACATTCTTTGGACCTAACCATTCTATAATGGCTTCTATCTTCTCAAGATCCACTGCTACCCCATCCTCTATAATGATATGTCCCGAATAATGAATTTGCTTATGATAAAATAAGAACTTGATCAATTTGGCTTACAATTGATGCTCCCTTAATAATTGAAAAAACATCCTCAAATGATGCTCATGCTCTTCTTTTGACTTGGAATATATAAGAATGTCATCCAAAAAGACAATGGAAAACTTGTCTAAATATTCTCAGAAAACACCATTCATTAGGCACATGAAAATAGTCGGTGCATTTGACAACCCAAATGGCACCACTGTGAACTCATAATGACCACACCTTGTCCTGAAGGCGGTCTTGCTGATATCTTCCTCTTTAATCCTTACCTGATGGTATCCTAACCTGAGATCTATATTTTAAAATATCTTTCTATCCTTCAATTGATCAAAGAGGTCATCAATCCTTGGAAGACAATACTTGTTCTTTACAATCACTTTATTCAGCTGTTTGAAATCAATGCACAATATTAATGTCCCATCTTTCTTATTTTCAAACAAGACTGGGGAACCCCAAGGTGACACACTTGGGCGTATATACCCCTTCTTCAGAATTTGTTCAAGCTTCATTTGCAAATCCTTCAGCTCGGGTGTACTCATTCTATAAGGAGTCTTTGACACTCGAGTTGTTCCGGGAATTAAATTTATAGAGAAATCAATAGCTCTCTTTGGGGGTAGTCCTGGTACCTCCTTGAAAACATATTCAAAATCTTCCAGCACTACATGATCCTCCAAATTTGGCACCTTATCTTTAGGTGTCTCTTCCATATGAGCTGCAAATATTTGACACCCTTTTCTGTAACATTTATTTAGATGCAATGCTAAAATTTCTTTGATGGTTACTTCCTTGGGAATTCCCTGCACTTTCCTTAGGTTCCCTTCCTCATCGAAGCAAGTAAATTCCTTTTTATGTCAGTCTAAGATAGCATGATGATTTTCCAACCAATCCATGCCAATTAGACAGTCATAGGAACCTAAAGGTAATATGTTCACATTTTTCCTGGTGTTCAGTCCCTTCATGTCCATAAGACATGAATTAACCATCTCATTAACTTTTCTTTTGGCTCTGGTAGCCAGCTGCACCAACCAAGATTTTCTGTTCTTTCTTCTTGGGAAATTCAAACTTTCCATAATCTTAGGATCTATATAACTATGACTAGCTCCTGAATCAATTAAAATGGAAATGGTTTTATTGTTGATCATACCTTCCACTTCAATCATATGTGACTGATACTCTGCTTTCTTGTTGTCTAGGGCTGCATAGATCCTTGGTAGATTTATGCCCATGTCCTCCACTATTTCAACTTGATGTACATTCTGAACAGTCCTCACTTTTTCACCTTTGTGAGGACAATCTATGAACATATGATCTCCGCCAATGTCTTGGGATCATCATACTATATTTTTCCAGTGATGAATAATGGAAATCCACTCAAATACCTTTGAATCTTAACTGTCTCATCCTTGATGAAAGAGACATACTTCAATAGTTCTAAAAACCTTCTTTCATAATCATCAATGTTCATACTCCCAAGATTGAGTTCAAAGAGCTCTTCCATTTTCTTGTCATAGTATCTCTTAGTCAAGTATTTCTTCTCAAAATACTTCTTGAATTCCCTCCAAGTAACACTTTTCTCTTTAATGTGTTGCACCTGCACAAGTTGATCCCACCACATGGATTCCTTTCCCTTGAGTTGATATATGGGAATTCTTCCTTCTGCATGAGAAGAATAATTATGCAATTGAAAATACTTTCTCATGCCCAACAACCATGTATCTGCATCTTCATCCTTCTTGTTCTCACCATCAAATGTAGGAGGTTTAATTTTGTTCATTTATCCTCGTATCTCATCAACCCTAGATATCTTATGCTTCCTAATAGGGGATGTAATTGATCTATTGTTTTCCCTCTTATTGGAATGCCTTGGGGAGTGATGGTGATTTCTACTAACACTTCTTGTTCTTGTTTTCTCATCAAGAGACCCGTGACTTCCAGATTTTCTTGAGCCACTCTCCTTATCCAGTTTATTTTCTATTCTATTCAAGATCTGCATTAACTTCATGTTGAAGTCATCCTACTGCTCCTTAGCTCTCATAATCCTTTCATTATCAAATTTATGGCTTTGGACATCCTTCTGAAAATTTTTAATGGTCTCTACCATATTCATGTTTTCATCCCTTCCTTCTCCATGTCCATTGGAGTTTGTTCCTTCAATGCCCAAATGGACATCCATCCCTATGATATCATCTTCTTGGATGTAAGTCCCCTATGCCTCTTCCATTCCTCTGGACTTTGTTATGATCCTGATATGATCTAGTTGTTGTTAGATCTGCAAAATGTCCAGCCAACAAAACTTTGTCAGGCTAATTGTTTCAATAATTTCATGAAAATATGAGCCATTTTGGTTCAATAATATATCATAATTATTTCTTCTGTTTTCCTAGAAAACTGAATGCCTAGATAAATTTTTTGTGTGAACAAATATATTCTACTATCTAATACCTTTCCAATGCTTGTTCCCATTATCAATTCTGAGTCTTGAGCAGAAAGTTATGGTTATTTGAAAATTGCCCATTAATTTTTCTGTTCATTCTTCAACTTGGCACAACTCTGTGCCGCAATTATGAATTTTTGCACCTACTCCATTTTATTTTTCATATACGCTCAATTGGGTTTCTTCATATACATATTATGAAAAATCTTTCCAAGTTTCACCTCTTTCTGGGTTCTGGGCTGTTAGTTACAGCGTGCTGAAGTTCTAGGCCAATTCGTGTTTTTGGTCTGGAATGGTACAGGTACTTTATTTTCCATATTAAGAATTTCTAGCATGCCCAGAAATTTAATTAAGATCTGGGAATGTCTTCTATGGTTCAATATATTTCTATTGACTACTCATGTGCATGAATCGGATTCCAGAGTAGAAAGTTATGGCTCTTTGAAGTTAGTTGGGTTTTAAAATTTACCCTCCACTGTTTGTGCTGTAACTTTCTCATATAAGATCTGTTTGACGGACGATTTACACCATTAGAAATATCTCTCCAGGATCTTTTATTTAAGCTGCAAAGATAATGTGTACCTTGGTAAACTCTGTTCTCGTGGTTTTTGTGTAGCTAAAAACATTGTTAAGGCCCTCAAAAACGCGCTGCAAAAAGATGACGTTCAAACAATATAAAACGTCGCAGAAAATTGTTGGTTTTCTATTGTTGTTCACCCTCCAAATGATTTCATGCACAAACATTTCAACTTGTACACCCATATATAGCATGTGAAGCAACACCACAAGGTAAATTGTGCTCCGTGCACCTATAACCACTGTGCATCACTTCTTTGTTGCACCAATAACTGGCACGCACTACTTTTGTGTCATGCGCCAATATCCACCGCGCAAAATTTTGGTTCTTGCAATATTACCTATTGTGCGCAATTTTGGTACCACACATTGATATTTCACACACATTTCACTCTACGCACTGCACCATGCCAAATTTTAGTACGCCTCCATCACACACCATTAACTAAACTTTCATGTGACAACATATACCCACATTGCGCGTGTACCAACCAAATTCCTTTGTGCTCTACCAATACTGTACACACCATGCGAGCCATTATTATGCGTGTTCACACCACGCACACCTTATTATGCGTATGCACACCGTGCAATGCTAAATTTAGCGCGCACACTTGCACAAAAATATTTTTTTGCGCGGCGCCAAAATTTAGTGCATGCACCTGCACACCAACTTTTTTCCACGCGACGCCAAAATTTAGGGCGCACACCCGCAAACCAACATTTTTCCACGCGGCGCCAAAATTTAGTGCGCACACTTGCACACCAACATTTTTCCGCATGGTGCCAAAATTTAGTGCACGCACCCACTCACCAACATTTTTCTGAGCGGTGCCCAGTTTTTACCTATCACAAGATTTTTACTGCACATCATGCATTTTTAGTGCGCCCACCTGCGCACATTCATTTTTATGTGCATCAATTCCTTGTGAATTCTGTTGCAGAAATTGGGGCTTTTTCTTAACTTTTCCCCAATTTTTACCATAAACATTCTGCAACTATGAAATTTTCTCAATTTCACCCCGATAACACCAATTCTACCTCTGTAACAAAAAGTCGTTGTGGGTTGACATTTCTGGAACGAATTTATCCCAAACTTAATTCACGAATTGAGAATTTTAATTACTAAATTCGCTCCATCTGTCATGGCTTCACTGCAACTTCAAATTCGACCCATTGCATGTCTGAATTTTCCTAAAACAGATATTAAATTAGGAATATCTCACCACTTGGCCAAATTTCTCAATTTTCCCATGAATTTAACAACACAAATTGGGGCTTTTTCCTAATTTCACGTCGTTGCTTCTAAATTTTACCATGGATGCTCTGTAACTTGAAATTTGGCCACCTCGAAATCAATCCTCTATGAAATTTCGCTTCAACTCAACTTGCTCGGCCCATCCAGGCTCAGTGTTGAAAACTGAAGCTCTAATACCATATTGTAATGTCCCCGACCACCTAGGCTGGGCCACGATACATGAGAGAACACTCTTTGTTTCTCTCTGTGGAACATACTGTAACATACCCAACATCTAACTGAGCTATGCCACATAAATTTTTTGAGCTGCATGTAATTAAAACATATACACTCAGATCTCTTGCGGAACTTCATAAATAAAACGTAAACAGACAAATACATTATGTAAAATCACGAATTCATATTGAAATAACAATAAACATAGACATGCAACATATACAAGAAATACCCATAAACATACTGACATTTATAACCACGCATAGGATAAACCCATAAAACTGAACATGTAAATAATAATGCAACATGTAAATTTATCACACAATTGGCACTTATCTTGGTAAGAATATCACCAACTGCATGCAGACCTTCCATGAACCTCCTATTATTAGACCACACTACTCATCACTCTCAGCAGTGGGTCACCCTCGAGATGGGACTAAACTTCACCTGGGTAAAGGGATTCCTACCCAAGCTAATGGCTCATAGACAATGTTGAAACAAAGTTTATCTTTCTTCTCTAAATCCAAATCTTTATTTTTCTTTGGTCACAGAGCCGCCCTTAGTTCTAAGCAAGAGTCAAAAGGTCTTTCAGGATTTTTGGGTTTCGGGGTTCGGCTATTCACAAAGCATGTTTTTCAATGACAACCCCAAAGTCCCGGTACCGAAGTCCTGAAAAAGTGATTGTTTAAGAGGAATTGAACAGATTTTAAGGTAATAATTAAAAACGTTAAAGACTCTCTACGCCTTTCACATGTGCTTTTTTGGCCATCTTAGCTTGAGAAGCATTTCAAATGTCCCGATGCACTTTTTACGAAATACCCTTTAATCCTGATTAATTAAGGTTTAAAACATACTTAACATATCGTTAATCAGTCGTGATTCAGGAAATCAAAGAGTCATCCTAGAGTCCCCTTAAACCTCGATTCCCAAAGTCGTAAAATTCTTAAAAGCCAATGCTATGTTTATTAATAAGTAAGAAGGTTTAAAGATAATGGATCCCATCGCGATTTCACATTTCGGGAATTCTTACGTTAAAGAGTCGTCGGAGTCCCGATACTCCAATACATGAAAGGTAAATACTAAACCCTAATCACGATTAATTAAAGGGTTAAAACAAGTGGTTAGTGCTTAAATAAATCCCATCGTAGTTTCATGATTTGGGATTTACTTGTGTCATACCTCGTGAGGACACGATGCTCAAAACTATGAAACATGAAATCCCGAGAGAATTAAGTGCTTAAACGTAATTAAATTATTTTTAAAACGAGCATTAAGGGTATTAAATAACTTTTCGCGTTTCGCTATTCGAGAGTTTTCGATGACATTCCTTTCAGAATCCCAGTTTTGAATCATCAATATGTGGAAGTATCTATAATGGATTAATGGAAATGTTTTTGACATGATTTGCATATCTCCAGGCATACCATCCCCATTAAAGCATTTAATTTTTGTCGCTTGTATCGGTAAGCTAAATTTAAGACAGGTTAAAGGGAAATAAAGGTTTTTTATTTTGAATTTCATTCTTACTTTTAGACTAGGAGCGAGTTACACTCAGAAGAAATCATGCATTTCTTCTCTGCAATAGGTTTTCATTTTAGCCCAAACATCATGGCACCCAGAAAAGCGCCTACGAAAAGTGAGGAGGCAGGTGAAAGCTTGAATCCATATGGAGATGTTATATCGGACACTACATCACATGCTGTGGATTTAGCCAAATCCTAGAGGCAAATTTTTGAAACCTTAGATTATGAGATTAGGATTTGCCTCAAAGATTTCAGAGATGAAAGGATTGAAAATAAACTCAGAGACATAGTAGAGTCTGAGCTTCACAAAATAGCCACACGACCAAGACTCATGCCATATAACGACATGGTCTGCTGGGCTTTAGAGAAAATCGACGTTTAGACAAGGAGCATCCTAAACAACCAAGGGGTCTTTGTCGGCTCGTTCAGACCCGATCACATCCAAGTAATGTACAAACTGCCCCCTACTTCTAAATACATTTATAATTCCAAATTCACAATGGAATTTCAAAGAAAGGAGTGTACAAAATTCGATCAAACATGTCCAAATATAATCAAAGATTGGTGGGGAATTCCAGCAAGATTTATGGCCGATACCCATGACATTTATGCCACAACTTCGTTGAACGAGTACATGGTGTATATAGCTCTGATGCTATGTAGACTCTTCGAGAGGAAAATCCCTACCCATTTCCCTGTAGACTGGGTAACACTTCTACACGAAGTAGTCGAGGGTTTCAGTTTCAACTGGGGTAAAATTTTATCAGACAATCTAGCTAATGAGGTTGCAGAGTACCAAAAAAAAAATTGAAAGGCTGACCTATGTCTTTTTACATGTCTTCCTATATTATGGATGCTGTCTGTTACATGACTCCATTCCCTTTGATGAATTGGAGCTAGAACCCAGCTTGCGTGGAGCCCATTCATGTTTATCACTCTAAACTATGGGAGGAGAATGTTAAAGATTTATTTTATGAAATATGTCACTACATAGTGATACCTTTGCACCAAATCTTGTATGGTTATGAACCCCCTCGTATTTCAAAGAAAATAGTGGGAAATCTCAGGGCAATTGAAGATTGGTTTATTGAAGAGGGTTTCTCCTATGTCAGGGTTTTCGGGTGCTCGATCCCTCCTCACGCACTTCCGAAGTTCCTTCCTGACAAGCTGGTGTGTAGGGAGGTGGCCTACCAATTAGTAACTGGTGGCATCGACATAGAATTGAAAGCATCTCAGAAGAAGTTCTGGCTAGTATTTCCCATACAGATTGGGAAGTATTCATTGCTTATCCTGGGTCATTCCAAGGTATAAGATGCATCACTGGATGACATCAAATTGGTGGATCTTGAACTCAGAAAACATGACCCTTATCAAATTGTAGTAAATCATCTTACTCACTGCAACATGAAAATGTATGAACATGAAGTTTCTCCTTGAGATGACATGTTCAAGGGAGCCAGAACCTATGAAGAAATATTATATAGAGTTAAGGCATTACCACCTGACCTACAGACCAACTTTCTGACTTTCCAGAAGCACAGGCGAAGCAGTTTTCCAAAGATACTGCAGGGAGAATCAACGACTCCTCTTCCAGCTCAGGGGAGTACTGCCTTAGGTTTCGGTTCAAAGGATCATAATAAAGGGATTGTAGAAGAAAATCTAGAGAAGACTGAAGAATCTTCACAGAAGAAAAATATTCACAATCAAAGAATCCAAGGTGTGAAACAAGTTCCAAATCGGAGACCCCTTCGAAGTCAAGTCAAACGATTCCACCTTCATCATCATCTATTCCTACTGATATCCCTAAAACAACAGGAGAAAATCAATCTACAGAGTTGGGTATCCCTATTACATCATTGACTCCTTTATAGTCAACTTTTGGGACTCCTCATCTAGGAGTCATATATGCAAGTGACCTTACTCCCATCTCTAGAGAAGAGATACCTTCCTTTGATTACTTTTTCAGTAAGAAGAGGAAAGTTGTAGTAAAATAGGAAATGCATCTGAGAGAAGGAACAATGGTGAATAAACACAGAGTGATCGTAGATGGGCAGAACCTAGAAGAGGAAGATTTCTCCACAGAGGTAGCGGGCTCTATGGGAGATTTGGCAACGACAAATTTATTCCCAGTTGATTCTTTGAAAACGAGGCTAAATAAGAAAAATAAAATGATAGCACAGTTGCAGGAACAAATAAGGCACTCAGAAAATAATATTCGAGAGGAGGTAAATCAAAGAGTTGAACACACTAGATTTGTTGATGAACAAGAATTACAATTGTTGAAGGATAGTTTAGATGAAGAGAACAAGCAGATGCAAATAAATCAAGTACATGTTATTCGGTAGGAAGAATTTGTGAGACGGCTATAGGCTGAATTGAAGTCCATTGAAGGAAAATTCATGAGTATGACAACATTTCAAGCCCAGGAACTAGAGGTGCATGAGAAAATATAGGCATAACAACAAAACATGCTTTCTAAAATAGAAATAGTTAAAAAATACTTCCTGGAAATAAGTCACTCACTGGATAACATCACTTTCAAGGAAAACAAAGCTACAATAGCTCACACTTCCTTTCAAAATGCCATAGTGTTTTTGGCTAGAGAGGAAGTACCAACAATCCCAAAGCTGACTGTAGAAGAACAGATCAGGGGAGACATCATGTTAAAAACATGGGAGACTAATATTGCCGAAAGCAGGAAAATGGAAAGAGAAGTTAAGAAATAATGTGAAGAAGTGTTTGATCAACTAGATACAAAAACAATGAGCATTGGTAAAGGTGATTGTCCTGGGCTCTTAGGACAGATCAATGTGATGAGGCATCAACTGCATATTAAGGAGAGTTGGAATGAAGTTCAGCTCGTGATTTCACAATTGAAGCAACTTGACATCACTCTAATGGATAAGTGGCTAATAAATACAAATCTACAGTTACACTCGACCAAGGATGATTTTAAGGATGGAAATTTATTTTTAAATGTAGAAACCTTGGCGAATCTTACTTATCCTTCATATGCCAACTATAAATGTTTGGCGATATTTTTGTAAAAATATTCAAATTTCTAAGGATTTTATATAGCTTTTATAAAATTTTGGCGATTTTTGAGGTAAAATAATTTTGTCCTATAGAATTTGGGCGAATCATTTTTAAAATAACGAATCTCGTTTTTGGAAAAACCATGGAAAATTAGCCCATGAGCGAAATTTAGCCCCTAAAATCATCCGTGCACTCGACAAAGTTTGGCAAGGGAAATATTGAAGACAAGATGCACAAAATTCAGAGGGATTTATATATGTTTGAAGCAAAGAATACGTCAGAACCTTCCAGAATTTTGATGCAGTTTGTAGACAGGTGCGTCGTGTGTTCAGGACTGAGCAAAGGAGGTGTTTTAAAGAAATGATGAAGTAACACATTTGCGCTCGTTCTTGTATGACTGGTAAAAAGTGAAAAGGAGCTGAGAAAAACAGTTCGAATTTCATATTCTGTAACCGTTAGCACCTACGAGATTAGGATAATACCAACTGTCTAGGGTTGATGATTTTCTTTGTATAAATACATTTTTGAAAGATACACCAAAGGGATTTTTCCTAGGACGATTGTAGAAGAGAGAGTTTTCATTTTCCAGAATTAATACAAATGCAAATCGAAGACTCCAGATGCCGTCAAGTTTGAGTTATGTGTTCCTCTGTTATTTCATATTAAACATCATTTCTTACATATCTTTGATGAATCCTTAGCTACAATTTAGTACAACCTTTACTGTGGTGATCGATTATTTTAGTCATCTAGTCATTTACAGTTTTTCCTCTGTATCGACTATCAGCAGATACAAGACCTGTGAATTACTTAGATTTCTATACCTTATGCTTCATTAAAGTTTCTCTTATCTATTTTATTCTTCTGTCATAAAGTGAGATTCTTCCTTGGTTGATGCCTCACCTTGTTCCACAACTTTATGTTTTCTTTCGTTTCATGCATGGTTTTTAGTTTAACTCAAATACGAGAAACAACCTTTGATTTTTTATACTATTAATTCAAATTTTTGGGAATCTTTCTTTCATAATCTAAATAGAAACAACAACCTGAAAAACAACAAGTCTGTAAAACTCTTTTCCTTCCATCACTGTACCTATTATGAGACAACCCCATATCGAACTCGGTCTTTTAGACCAGACCAATATCACTTTAACTCTTTTTAACACCATCTTAAAAACTACTACCACTCGGGTTGAACTTGAATGTTCATGGGAAACCATTGAGCAAGACATTAGTGTCCAGGAACAATTGGAAGCAAGACAAATACAACTCAGAAATAAACCATATATCCTTTTCACTTAAGAGTTGTCCTTCCTTCCTTTATACCACAGACCCTCTTATTTTTAGATGCCTAGACTTTATACTTTCAAGCCTTAAGTATAAACTTTGGAACAACAGACAATAGGAAATTCTCATGCCCCACATGCCTGGCCCACCACATGAAGTGTGTCCCTTCTCTGCTCAACAATCCTTTGGCTACCCCACCTCCTTTCCAGGATTCATCAACAGGCCGAGAAATAAGTCTCAGAGACCTGTAGTTGTAGTTTAACACCTTTAGGAAATCAATTCCCACCAATTATCTCACCCAGAGAGGAATTTCTCATAGGAATGACAACCCACCTCTTCAATATCCCATGGGCCTAACAACCCGCTTCTTCAATCCAGCTCCCAAAATAACTAGCTACACAAACATGTATGGATATAGATACAAGCTTAGGTACAGTGACATGAAGGTACAAAGGATATCTCAATGAGTGTGTGAATGCTCATGGATGACTGACTGGATGCTTGAATGATAGAAGGAATGATGGAAAGAATGATGAGAAATGAACTAAGTCCAAACAATATGTATTCATGTCCCCAACTTGAAACTTGTCATGTTGGGAGCTGCTATGGCCCACTTGTCCCCATCCTTAGGACTTAGGATAAAATAATTATCCATACTTTATACTTTAATAAATATTAATATAATATTCCTTTTTGGCTTAAGTGTTGAGAAATACTGAGAGGGGGGGTGAATCAGTATTTGAGCTATCAATAATCTGTTTTAACTTTTCTTTCACTGACAAATTTTAGTCTACTTCATAGAGATTAGTTGTTGTATATTCTTATGAAAACAATAGTACATCCAGAGATCTTATTATGGATTTCTTCATTCAGCAGATATCTTTTAAACAGTAATTCAACAAAATAAACTAACACAGATGAATAGGACACATG
>JASDQU011377620.1:0-16771 GCA_032191745.1 Picea mariana | reverse complement strand
TATCTCCCTCGCAGCTTCTGTCTGATCTGACGGCCCTCGTTCTTTCGGGAAAATTGAATGAGATCCTGTGGTTGTGGATCTTTGTCTTCCTTCTCTTCTGCACGCCTACTCCTGCGCTTAACATCTGCGCAGCTTCTCCCGATCCAACAGCTGTCGGGATTTCCGAGTGAGATCCAACGGCTCTCAGTTTCTTTCCTGTGCTCCTTGAGCGTATAAGAGCGCTATGCCTCCTGAGCTTTGTCTTTTGTTTGCCTGTCATCCTGTAAAACATGCCAACAATCCTTTGTACATTCTTCCTGTATACATGCCATCTTCATTGCTGTACTTGCCATCAATGACAAGCATATGCTACCTGTTAAACATTTCCAACATTAAGCTCCCTAGTTTAGACCTTTTCCTTAACTTTTATCCCCCATCCTTTACCTAACTAGCGGAGTTTAGTCCCCCATACTCTTTTATCGTGGTCATTCTATGCACATCGATGTATTTTATATTACTGATGAGACATGTACAAAATAGGGGCATTGGCCTTTAACATCTAGGCTCTCCGGCCTAATAAAAACATAAGCATCCTATCTTATAATAACTAACTCACCAGCCTATAAAACACAACATATACACAAAGGCTCCCTAGCCTCAAAATTGCATGCACTTAAGTTGCTACGTACGATATCCTGGGATGTGCACACTTCATCATTTTACTACGCAGTACATGCGCACACTATGCCATGAAAGGTGCATACAAAATGATATCAAACGAATCACCAACTTAAGTACATTTTCATTTACATTACAATTGGGTTTGGCCTAGGGATATTACAGGGGGAGCAACCCCGAATGGAAAGATACATTTTCCATTGATGACAAAGGGGGAGAGATTTATCATATGCAAAGGACAGAGGCATGGATCCAGGGGGAGCGTTTGTCACAAAGATGTAGGCATGGTGTTAGGGGGAACATGAGTGATATGATTTCAGTATTGCATTAGACTGTTTCCATCAATTCCAAAGTGGGAGATTGTTGATTAATTGGGTTGGTTGTCATTGATGTCAATGCTTGAAGAAATTCCGATAGCGAATTCTAGTAGCACAGAGGTTTGGGTAATGGACCCAATTTTGTTTGATGTATAATGGTATGAGTTTTGATATATTTGCAGGTAAGAATATTCTAAATGGATAGTACATGTCATTCCATTTCTGGTGGTATGTGGAACATCACATAACTCCTCACGGTTTGATAGTTATGGCCTTACGAAGTTGGAGGACCCTCATATGTTGGCTTGAAGCCCCAAAAGGTCAAAGAAGTCAAAGTGATTGCAAAGAAGAAATTATTTAAATAATAAAGTGAAGTGACAAAGTCAAAAAGTATTATTTAAATAATAAAGTGAAGTGAAAAAGTCAAAGAGGATTATTTAAATAATAAAGTGAAGTGACAAAGTCAAAGATGATTATTTAAATAATAAAGTGAAGTGATAAAGTCAAAGAGGACTATTTAAATAATAAAGTGAAGTGACAAAGTCAAGGAAGATTATTTAAATAATAAAGTAAATGGAGAACTTTCTAATTATGGAAAGTGGTTAGAAGTGGGTTAGACCTAAAATAAGGAAATTGGGTTAAGATGGTTAAAAGGTAACCCTTTGAGGAAGCTACATGAAAGTATAAATAAGAGGCAAGGCTCTCTCATTTTATTTACACTTGAGAATATTGAATATCTACCGGTGACTGAGGTAACCAAAGGATATATAATCCTAATTTCAGAGGGAAGGTGAAGTAAAGAAGGCTGAAATTCAAGGGAGGATAAATTCTTTTGATGATGCTTTCTAAGGTATGTTATTTACAGGTCATCTCACCATTTTCACAATAAATATTTTTCTACAATGATTATGACTGTGAAACTGGGAGGTCATTGAGGAAACATATCCAAGTAGATGTGGTACAAATTTCAACTTGTGGGTCATTGTATTTTTGGAGTTACACTCCATGGAAAATAGGGTTTGTGGCTAGTCCTGAAATTAGTCTGAAACAGCTGTTTCGGGTAAAAACGTCATAAATTATTCATAAAAGATCCAAATTCAGTAAGACCAAATTTTTTGGTTAGAGTACATTCTGTCGTATTCTGTGTAAAATTTTCAGATCCACACAACAAATATTTCATGCGAGGCACGCTCTACAAGTTCATTCTCTAGAATAAGCCAGAATTCAACAAGGATGGTGCATGGTTGATACATGGTTCATTTTATTGGTACAGGTTGTTTGGTGCATGTTTATTGGTACAGGTTTACAACAATATATCTCACATTGATAGTGTGACAGTGGTTCCATCATTATACTTATACGTCGGGGCGGTTGGATGGGGAAAGGACAGGTGGTTCTAGCTACCTTCTAGTTGTATCCAGAGAACATAGGGGATTGTAGACTCCTTCTGGTTGTAGCTGGAGAATTGGGGATTTGTAGCTTCCCTCAGGTTGTATCCTGAGAAACTAGGGGGTTGGAGCCTCCTTCCAGTTGCAACTAGAAAACAAAGGAAGTTGGTGCTTCCAATGAATTTAATTTTTCAATACATATATGAAAAAGCATTCTGTGGTTTTCTCTCTCTTTGGGTTTCCAAGTAAAAGCATTGGTGTACTGTGTATGTGTATGATTGTTCATTTGTTCATTATTTATTTACTCCGCAAATATTGGATGATAATTCTACATTGATATAAAACTTGCATTATATGGTTAAAAATGATTATATTTCTCTATTATTGATTCGTCCCCCCTCTCATTAATCCAACACCATAGGAATGTAAAACACTAGGACTTCCCGGGCGGTCACCCATCCCAATACTAGTCTAGCCTGAGCACGCTTAACTGCGAAATTATAATGGTATCCAGTGCATTAACACTATGTTGTAGGCATGTACATCATGCCATTAGGAAATCATTACATGATGTCTCTAATTAACAAATGAAGATGACATTACATTCCATTCCCCATCAAAAGGGTGAATATCATGGTTTATCGAAACCACATGCTCAAAAGGGAGATTCAGTGGAAAAGGTGGATGGCCAAAGAGATCCATATGAATCAATTACTTATTGGGCAAGCACTTTAAAATGTTCACATATCATTCTACCCTCAAATATCTAGTCAACAAGCCAATGTTGGGGGGGAGGATCTATAGATGGCTATTATTGTTCCAGGAATTTGATTTTGAAGTAATAGTTAAACCAGGGAAGCTGAATGCAGGGCCAAATCACTTGTCAAGGATAACCAATAGAGAAGAACCTACTAACTTAGAAGAAAATTTCCCTGATGCACAATTATTTTCAATATAGATAGCTAAAGAGTACTTTGCTGATATCATTGAATTCTTAAGTACAAGAGTTGCACCAAATGATTTTAGTACCGCACAGAAGAAAAATATGGTAGTAAGACCTGTCAACTATCAACTAATTACAGGTCATTTATACAAGATGGTCACATATAGAATTTTCAGAAGGTGTGTTTTGGAAGATGGACGAACCATGGTTCTAGCAGAAACTCATGAAGGCATAGCTGGAGGAAACTATGCAGGAAAAGCTACTGCGCAGAAGGTATTGTGCATAGGTTTATGGTGGCCAACAGTTCATAAAAATGAAAAATAATATTTCTATAACTGTGATGTCTATCAGAGAGTTGACAAACCCAACATGAGGGATGAGATGCCCCTAAGACCCTAAGTAACTATTCAGGTATTTGACAAGTGGGAAATAGATTTTTTCGGACCTATTAATCCACCAATAAGAAGGTCAGGAGCTAGATACATCATTACTGTGACATAATACTTAACCAGATGGGAAGAAGCAACACTGGTCAATGGTTGCAGTGCATATACAACAAAAAAATTCTTATTTGAGCAGGTGATTACAATATTTGGATGTCCCAGGATTTTGATGAGTGACCAAGGAACCCATTTTGTTAATATTACCATCCAGACTATGACTAAGGATTTTTTGTTAGAAAAGCAAGATCGCTGAGAAATAAAAAAAAAAAAAAATACAGAAATAAACACAGAAGATACACAATACAATAGAGAAATAGATATACATGGTTCACCTAGTGTGGGATATTCCCACCAGAGAAATTGTCAGGTCCTTCCTTTTTATTATCTGACAAATGAAGGGATACAACCTACAACACACCTGCTATAACTTCCTCTTCTTTCTCTCACAATATCCTCTCTCAGAATAAAATATTCGCAATGATACATAGTTGTAATACAATTCCCTCATAAAAGAATGTTTCCTTCTAGAGCATAAAACCCTAACATAACTTCTACGTCAGATTTGCGACCTTATAATGAATGGTCCAAATTTACTATAAAATTACAATATACATTTACAAGACAATTTTTCCTTTTGGGGCTCGCTTTCCCCTGGACCCCCCAACCGGGGGGATGAGCGCCCCTGACCCCATAGGGGGGGAAGCCCCCATGCAACCCCCCTACATGTAGGGGTGTACAATATTCATGGGGTATAAACATGGCTGAAAACAAATACCTATGAAACATGAAGATAATCAGATTCCACAACCAACAATATCCCACTTGGAGACTGATAAAAACAACTCCACGACAATTGTACATGCTGGACTATACTCTACCTCAGACTTGGAAAATTTCTCATCTTCACCTTCATGCTTGAAAACCAACTAAAACTTAGCATGAACTCAGTTTCTCCCTAGTTTCTCCCTTTGTTAACATATCTGTGGGATTATGGCTAGTGTGTATCTTTTCCATCTTCAAATGTCCATCTTCCAAGATAGATCGTATGAAATGATACATGATTTGTATATGATTACTATTTGAATGGAAGGCTGATTTATTTGCAAGATGAATGACACTCTCACTATCACAACACAACCTACTATTCTCCTTATTCTTTTCCAATGCCTCCATAAACCTCTGTAACCAAATCATTTCTTTACTAGCCTCTGTAGCAACAACATACTCTTCCTTTGTTGTTGAAAGTGCAACAACCTTTTGTTATTTCAAAATCCAACTTACTGTTGTTCCACCTAGATTAAAAACATACCCAGTGGTTCTCCTCTTGCTATATTTATCACCTTCCATATTTGAATCAACATATCCATGTAGAAAAGTTTTTGAACCTCCAAAAAATAATGCATGAGTAGAAGTACCTCTCAAATACCCGAGAATCCACTTTACTACCTCCCAATGTTCTTTACCTGGATTGTTCATATACCTGATCATAACTCTGACTGCATGTGCCTTATCTAGTCTTGTGAAAACCATCACATACATCAAGCTTCCAACTACTGATGAATAAGGGACCCTGGACATGTATTCTATCTCCTCCTGTGTCTTGGGACACATTTCTTTGGTTAATTTGAAATGGCTGGCTAAAGGTGTACTAATTGGTTTTTCATTTTGCATTCTAAACCTCTCCAACACCTTCTCTATGTACTAGCCCTGAGACAATGTCAAATTGTGATTTTTCCTATCTCTTGTTATTCTCATACCAAGGATTTTCTTTGCAGCACCTAAATCCTTCATCGCAAATGAATTAGCTAATTTATTCTTGAGCACATTTATATCTTGCATATTAGACCTTGCAACAAGCATGTCATCTACATACAATAACAAGATAATATAACTTATGTTATCACTCCATAATTTCCCTTGGCTGCGGGAAGGAAACCATGGAGGTAACCACATACCACTTTGGGCTTGGATTATGGCCTTTCCAAACTAGAGAGGGATCTATGAATTTAAATTAAGCTCATTGGACAGATCTGAAATAGAAATAAGGTTTTAATATGCCGTGGCAGAGCAGAGAGAGAAATCCATTGGGCATGGAGTCAACTTTGAAGAAAATGGAACTATCACTGATTTATGGGTAAAACTATTGAGGAAGCAGAGGCTAGATAAGTGATAATATTTCAGTTCAAAATATGGTTGTTGTATAATGGAAGAAAATGAAAAAAAAAACTACATTCATAGCATCATCTGGGATGAATTCTGATTGAGTTAAGAAGAGATAACAATACTTAAATTTCTTGATTCTAAAGCATCAATATCAGATGAATTCCAGATCATTAGATTTCCAATTTAAGTATATAAAGTTTGCAGATCAAATGAGAAAATAAAATAGTAAATACATACATGAGAGAGAAACAGACACTTTATATCACCACCATAAGAATCTCTGGTATGAATAACACTATACTTTTGCACTAATATTTCATTAACCTTCAGAAAGATTATAAAATGTTCAAGACAAATGTCCTCTATGCTTCTTCCAACTCCTTTAGTCAATAAAAATTAAAAAAACATATATAAAAGACTCTTCCCCTAGTTGAGGAGGTTGATATCAACCATTACCCAAAAGATAGACTTAGTTACATTAGGATATCAACACATTTAGAACTACTTGCTAGGAAATGGGAATCAATTTGCTGCAAAATATGAATCAAAGATAAAAACATCTCTCTTGAATCATGATATATGTTACAAAAATGAGAGAGTTTTTTGGATATGAACCCATTCTTGAGAAAACAATCTTTCTGTTTTCGAAAATTCCTCTCCAAAGTCACGGGATCCACGCCCAAAGATAATGACTAAAAAAGGAAATCATTAAATGTTTAAATCTAAAAATAGGCTGTTAAGATCCATTTGAATCATCCAAACTATGATACCCATGAAGAAACAAAGGGAGGCTTTTATGAATGGGCTTGTTCTTGACAAAAGCCTCTTTAATTTTTCAAATATTCCTTTCCATTTGGTCAGAAACGAAATTTGAAGTTGACTGCAAAAAAATCATTTCCAGAACTTCTGCAACGAACTTGCGGAGAGAGGTTCCTTTTGACATTTATTCTATTGTTTGGTTTTTATTGATGGATGAATGCCATTGATTTATAGTTTGACACTTGATATGATAATAATAATCCCTAGGACCACTTCATTACCCTTTTAAGCACCATTTTCTTCAACATCCTAAAATATGTCAAACACTCGATTTAGACTTTGACCCTTGATCAAATTATAGGACGCTAACATCGGATCCAATGGGGATGTTGTCCTCCCTCTGAGGAAGAAAATAACCCTCTGACCATGTTCCTTCATTCACTGGGTTGTTCTCAACCTGCAAACTGACTTTTGTCGTTCTTGTTGGACACACCTACCACACTTAGAGGGGAGGGTGAATGAGTGTGGGGATCTTTTTCCCAAAACTTCCCTCTTACACAAAAACTCCTTAGTTAACNAACATTCAACATTTGCTCATTACTCATTGTTGTCATTTATAATCAGTTATATGTGAATACATATCAGTAACATAACATCAACAAATCATCTCCACAAGGAACACAAAGAACACAAAGAACACAAGATGTATGTACAATTTTTATTTTTATTATGGACTTCAATCCAGGGGCTTTTCAACAACAACTGAATAGAGTACAAATATACAAGAGCACCAGCTCTATATGCAAGACTCAACTTACATTCTCAACACCAATTGAGATGAGGCAACAATCCTCAACAAATATCAATCTGTCAACATAAAAAAGTGCATCAACCATGCACCAACCTGTGCCAAACAACCTGTAATCAACATGTACCATAAACAAGTGCATCCAACCATGTACCAAGTATATACCAATCATGTGTCAAATACTCATCCACAATGACGCATCAATATGTAAAAACATCATCAACTATAAACCTCATGTATGTGCCAACTCATCAACTACTTATCTCAACCATGACTAGTTTTGGATTAGTCAACAACCCCTATTACACCTCAAAATTACTCACTTCAATAGTGTCGCAAGTGTTGTCATTACGAATGTTGTAAGTGTCACATCTTGTCTACAAGTGTTGCATCTTGACTATAAGTGCTGCAAGTGTCAAAAAACATCATACTTCCATCTTGCATATGTCGTGCCTCTAACGACATCATGAAGACACTTAAGACACCTCAAAGGGTGGTTTGGAAGAATGAAAATCACTTGGCAAGAAGTACAAGCCCTTTTCCATTGGAAAAACCACAAAACAATTGATTTTTGGAGAGAAGCACTCCCCTACCCACTGTTAGGGAGCACTGGCGCACCCTGAGCATCTTTGGGGAGTGTTTGAGCACCCTGTGCACCCCTTTAGGGGAGTGCTACCCTCTTTTGAGAAAATTCTGGGTTTGTTGAGGCAAATTAGGGAAGAATCCCTCAAATCCTGAAAGTAGTTGGATTCGAATAGATGGTCAAGGCACGATCTTAGGGAAGATCCTCAACTGAAGGAGAGGAATCCTCAAATCATCCCAAAGATCTCTCAAGTGGTTGGACTCCTCCAAGGTTATATAAGGAGGCCTTCTCATGGTTAAAGGAAGGATAGAGACTAGTGTTTGATGCCAAACTTATGATCCTATAAGTGGTATTGAAAGACAATGAAGATTGGAGATGTGAAACTTATGATCTCATGAGTGAGAAGCCATCAAAGCAATCAGTGGAGATTGATTGAGTAAAGGTGTTGGACAAGGAGAACTGGAAGAGGCTATTGCACCTTCATTCAAAGGATTGTAAGTACTTTTACTTGTTCTCATTAATATAATCAATGCTTGGCCTATTTATTTGAAACTCGTGCTTGTTCAATACAAGTTTGTCTGTAGTAGATGGATCTATGATTGAGCTAATCTCAGTAGAGTAGGAATTCCATTGTATCTTTGTTTACCTTACATGATATATCAGGGAGCTCAAGATCGAAGCTCATCCTGGACTTTGAATGGACAAACGTCATTAATAAGGTACATATATTTCTCTTTATCTTTAATTTATTAGCTTGATTAGATCTAAAAGGAAGTCAATGTCCATGTTAAGCACTTTTCTGTCTTGGACTTAGGAGTCTAGAGGCCAAGAGGGAATCCACTTGTCCACCAGGGGATTCACCTTCAACAAAAATTGGCGACTCCATTGGGGAGGAGCTCTGATTTTTGTTCCCTTTCCCAGATTTTGTTTTATCCATTTTCCCACTCACTTGACCTTCTCCATGATGTGTCTCTGATCCTTAGATATTATTTTTGTCTTTTGGTTCATCTTACACACTAGATTTTAGCATTTTTCCTGAGTTTTTTTTTTTTTTTATTTTCTGGGCAAATTTCTGAGTTTTTAGAGGCCAGTGCTCCCTTTCCCTTAGAACAAGGGCATTGGCACTCCCTTGCAATCTTCCACAGAGCATTGGAGCACTCTATGTCCCCTTTTGGGGGAGCGCTACCCAATTTTCTACAAAAATCTTCTTAAAACTCGGTTTTTTCTCAGTCTTTTTGCTGATTCATTTGCTCAGGGTTCATGCTATCTTAGTGTGGCCTTGTTTAGCCTCCAACTCTTTGATTTTTAAGGATTAATCATCTCTTGTTTGGATTTTTGACATTTTTCCTTACTTTGCAATGACTCTTTGTCCTTGACGATTTAGAGTCAATTTGTCGTTTTCTTCTTGTTTACCTGAATGAGTGAAAACTTTGTAAGGAGTTTCAAAGGTATTTTGCACTTTTCTTTCTTATATTTGAGTCATATTTTCCAAGCTCTTTGTCCTTCCTTTTGAGTTTTTGGTTTTATGTTTTTTGTTTTATCATAACAAGGGTGTCTTTTGGTTTATGTGAAGTTTGCTTAAATCTCACAATTCTTGAAGTCCGATTAGCATAAGAAGATTTACATCCACTGGTTATCAGCCACATACAACCATTTTAGCATTGCATTAGATTCCTTATTGAGGAATATTGCATGAGGTCATTTCATCTTGGTGTTTGACAATGAAAGGAAAATCCTTTTCCTTCCCTTAATTAGACATTCATTGAAAGAAAATATTGCTTATCATTTATTATGCATGTTTTGGGAACTGAGTCATAATATCATCAGTCTTCACTCTCATACACCTCTGATTAAACAACATCCACTAAAATCAACGCTTAACTAAAATTTATCAGACTTTTTACATCTTTGTTAGCAAACCTACATTAGTTTAAGGTGTAGGGCTTTGGAATAGGTTGAAAGGATAACTTTCCAAAGCTAATAAACAAACTTAGCATCTTTTTATAGGGAAGGAAAATCCAATTGTCGTATAGGATTTCTAGGATCCCCCTCTCACACAGGGGTTACACACGAGGTCACATCCAGGTGAGTTACAAATATTATCCCTCTGTGGTTCAACTGTTTGTAGTGGTTGGATCGTATATTGGGGGTCACTTGAAGGTATACCCACGATTATGCGTGGGAGCCTCTCAAGTTGATTTTGGACTTGTTATCCTTCCCATACATTTGGATCGGATGGTCGACTGTACCCACCCAGGGGCTAACTTAGAATTGGTGACCTTAGTAGCCATAATCTTTAGGGTCCCACACAAGGTGACAATGAAGGGAAGTTTCACTGTACCTGGAATAGACATTGGTCAAACTCACTCGGGTTCCTTGGAGGGTAAATCCACAATTATTGCGTGGAAGCTTGCACCAAGGTGTAAGTCTATTAAGAAGTTCTCCAACGTAACTGATCAACCCACTCTATTCCCGCCTCCTCCTATTTTGATCTTGCAACGTTGGATTTCATCAACAACTAGTGGTTTTATTGTGGGAAGGTTTGTTTGATTGTTTGCTTCTCAGATTCATAGCGTGTGCTGGTTGTGTTACTTAGTGGAACTTAGGTCGAGTTAGTGTTAATGGCAACTAGTCCTGAGAGTACTAATGGAGGAACCCCTTCTCCTAGGGAACCTTATACCTTTCCTTCTTTTAGAAACTTTGGTCCTCCGTACATTGCCACACTGAGTCTTCCGAGACTCACCATCGAATTACCAGTTTGGTTGTTCCCCACTCCGGTGATCTTGAATCCTCCCAATGTTTCAAATACACATAATACTTTAGATGTCAGTACACCACCCACACATCAACCTCATGTCAACTTTTTGCCTTCTTCACCCATTAAGTCTACTTCCGTTTCTCCTTCTTCGTCTAGTGAAAGCTCTAAAGTAAGTAGCCAGGTTGATTAGAAGAAGAAGAAACAGAAAGAGAAGAAGAAGAAGAGCCCAAAAAGGACCAAGGCTCCAACAAAATCAGATGTTGAATCCCAACAACCAGCTACTATTAATAGTACTGGGATTTTTGATGAGGTCAACAAGATTAAAATGAAGAATCCGAAACCCAAATTCCCTTGCAGTCTTTGTAAGGGTGACCATTTTCTAAGGTATTTCCCTGGTATTCCAAAGGTCTTTGAAATGTGCTCCTCCACGTCATCGGCCTCTACTAGTCATGCCGGTGATACCTCATCAACTAGTGACGTTAAGGTTGGTAAGAAGAAGACAACAGTCAAATTCCCTTGCATGTTATGCAAAGGTGATCATTATTCTCACCTTTGTCCTCGCATGGACAAGGCTTCTTCTCTTTTGGAAAAACTTCAACTTCCAAAAGGTTATCGTAAGCTTTCCCCCAACCCATCATTAGTTGATGGACTAGTCAATCCAGTTCCATCCTTGGTCAATCCGGTTGATCAGGTGGTCGATCTAGTTTCCTCCTCGATTGAACCCAAGTAGCTAATCCAGTTCCTTCATCGATTATCCCTACTCTTCATCAAAATAGTGTAACCCAAGTAGTCAATCCATTTTCATCCTCGGTCGACCCCACTCTCTCGTTCGAGAGTGACACCAAAGTAGTTGATCCATTTCCACCCGTCGACCCTATTCTCACCTTGGAGAATGAAACCTAAGTGGTCGATCTGGTTCTATCATCGGTTGATCCCACTCCTCCTTTGATGAGTGCCAAAGTTGTTGATCCAGTCCCTTCCTCGGTCAGTCCCACCCTTCATCTAAAGAGTGCCAAAGTGATTTCTATGGTCACATCATCGGTCAATCCCACTCTTTCTCTGAAGAGTGCCTGCGTGGTCGATTCGATCCCATCATCGATTGATCCTACTCTCCCTCTAGAGAGTAAACCTGATATTGCCCACGTTTTTCTCATTGATACAGAATCTACCATGCTGGGGGGCATTCCTTCTTCTCCCATGAAACCCCCTATCAAGTAATGAGGCCATCCTTTTTTATTGGGGTGTGCTAACTAGACCTCGTCTTCCCTCTCACATTCCTTTCCAGATTACAGTACAGGTTTGTGGTCGGGACGTTCCTCAAACACTGATAGATGAAGGTGTGTTCGTTAGTATTTTGTCCTCTGTTGCTTGGCATGCTTTGGGTTGTCCTCAACTTTCGTCAGTTACATAGAATCTGTTATCTTTTAACAGAAGAACTAGTCAACCTTTAGGGACCCTTCCTCAGTTTCCAGTAACTTTGGGAGGCAAAACTGTCTTTATTGATGTCATGGTAGTCCAAGACCCCTTGGATTTTGCTTTACTCCTTGGGAAGGATTATGTCTATTCCATGAAAGATGTTGTGTCCACTATTTTTCGTGTGATATCTTTCCCACACGATGGAAGAATAGTGACTATTGATCAATTTTCGTTCATTGGTCCTGACTGGATTACCTCCCTGAATGATTCTTATATGACGATAGTATCGCCCCCGTCGCATGTCAATTATTTGGCGTTGTCTCCCATGACTTCAACTTCAAACGATTTGGATCCGGTAGTTGACATGGTGATTTATTTGGTAGGGCTATTGGAGCCCGATCTCCTTACCCCTGTCACGACCCTCGACATGTGTTCCTTCCAGAGTAATTTTCTTCCATCCAGTGAAGATCTCTTGGAAGCCATGACTGAGTTTTGTTCCTTGACATGGTATCCTTCCAAAGTGTTATTCTCTTGGAAGCCATGATCAAAGAGAGTATACGAGCATAGTTTTTGTTCTCTATGGAAATATTGTTAAAAAATGAAACAGAGGCCTTGAGCATAGTTTTCCTCTCTGTAACAAGCTCGTTAAAAAATGAAACAACAATTTGGGGATTACACCTAGAGCCCTGAGCATAGTTCTTTTTTTGTGTCAAGCTCATTAAAAAATGAAACAGTCACCTCTCTTGAACCTTCATTTCATCCACCCTTATCATTTTTCTCCATATAGTAGAGAAATTGGTGACAACCTCAAAGTCGGTGAATGAATTGAAGCTTGGAGGGCATGTCTCCAGTCTTTGATGATCATTCTGGAGTTAAGCCACTAGATTTCAAGCTGGGGGCATACTGAGCTTAGTCTTTGTTCTTTCTCATCCTCGTAAATACATGAGAATGCATCCGGGTAAACTTTTATCTCTTTTTCAGACCTGCATGGATAAATGAAAAAGGAACCCCTGGAGTCGTCTTTGAGCTCTTTTCAGTCTCTCTAAACATGAAAAGATTTCTGAGTGATCTTTCTTCCTTTCCCACTCATTAAAAGGATTGAAAGGGCATCTTTTGAGTGATAATTTATCTTTTTTTTGGCCTCGTTAGACTAACATTACGAAGAAGGACAACATTGGAGTCGTCTTTAAGTTGTTTTTAGACTCTCTAAATATGAAAAAGCACTGATTTTACCTTCTCTGGACTCATTAAACAATCATACATTGAAGGGATCATATGAGACTGAACCCTTCTTCCATTTTGTTAAACAAAGGAAGAGGGACTTACCGAAGGTGATTTATATCAAGCATGTGTTACCCTCCTTGAGCTCATTAAATTAAAAAGAGGTACTCATCTATCTGGATGGGGGAAAAATTGAAAGAATCAAGCCAAAGTGTTTTTGAGAACACTACCAGTAACTCTTATGGTCGCCCTTGAACATGACACTTTGTCTTTGCACACATTTTAATCTGCTAAACCTCTGCACTGAGCCAATCCTCTAAGTTTCTTTTACTCCTTTGGGTCACCCGACGAAAGTCATTGTATCCACTACATTATCGTGTTTTGGTCCATGTCAACTTTCTGCTGTTGTGCATCAGTGTTAAAGGAAAGTATCTGCCTCGAGAGTCAACCATCACAAATATCCTGTTTCAATACCCGTGTCAGTCCATGTTCATTTGATCCATCAATTACATCTTTGTGTCTATTTCATGTCATTGATGGGGGATACATCAAGGCCCTCCTTCGACAAGTCTCTTCCTGTCGACTTCAACACATTATCTAGGAGTTAGACTTAGAAACCAGTTAGTACCTTGGGACCTACATGCCTCAATTGCAGGCCTCCTCGTGTCCGACAGTTGGTTTACATCATTGACCTCTGATTGGATGATTCCATGGATGTTCGACTTCATCTCATCCATTCACATTCATTAGAATGTACTAGAGTGCATTGGGAATCATTTACATCAATGGTGATTTCCCTCGTGCTTGTTAACGGTTTACATCATTGACCGGTAATCAAGTGGTTTCTTCCATGTTCGACATCAGGACATCTATTCACATGGTTAGATTTGTACTACATTAGGATTGGTAGGAAGACCTTGGGTTGAGTTTTCACTCTTATATGTACTTTGCCCAGGTTGTGAAGGAGTTCTGTTGAACTATGACACATATACTATTACATAGATCCACTTTGTATTGGTCGTGGCTATGTCTTGTCGTCTCGTAAATCCACTGTGTATTCTTCATGGCTACGATCAGTTCAGTTCATAGGAGTATAGATCCACATTGTATCTGTAGTGGCTATACCATTTTTTCAATATAATTATGGATTTGTAGTGTTTTTATGGAGGCCATACCTAAAACTTCTTTATCACTCAAGCATAGGTATGCCTGCCTTGGGTTTTGAAACATATCATAATATTTTTTTGATGGTTGTGTGCAGCTTTTTCCAGTTTCTCTGCATCCATACCCTTGCTCGAAAAAGTCTACAAAGTACTTCAATCATCATCATCTTATAACTTCATACTTTGGGGGGAAATCTGTTACAACTCAAAATTACTCACTTTGATAGTGTCGCAAGTGTCATCATTACGAGTGTTGTAAGTGTCTCATCTTGTTCGCAAGCGTCGCATCTTGACTATAAGTGATTCAAGTGTCAAAAAACATCATACTGCCATCTTGCATATGTCGTTCCTCTAACGACATCATGAAGACACTTAAGACACCTCAAAGGGTGGTTTGGAAGAAGGAAAATCACTTGGCAAGAAGTACAAGCCCTTTGCCATTGGAAAAACCACAAAAAAATTGATTTTTGGAGAGGAGCACTCCCCTACCCACTAATAGGGAGTAATGGCACACCCTGAGTCTATTTGGGGAGTGTTTGAGCACCCTGTGCACCCATTTAGGGGAGCGCTACCCTCTTTTGAGAAAATTTTGGGTTTGTTGAGGCAAATTAGGGAAGAATCCCTCAAATCCTGAAGGTAGTTGGATTCGAATAGATGGTCAAGGAATGATCTTAGGGGAGATCCTCAACTGAAGGAGAGGATTCATGAACTCATCCCAAATATCTCTCAAGTGGTTGGACTCCTCCAAGGTTATATAACGAGGCCTTCTCATGGTGAAAGGAAGGATAGAGACTAGAGTTTGATGCCAAATTTATGATCTTATAAGTGGTATTGACACACAACGGATATTGGAGATATGAAAATTATGATCTCATGAGTGATATGCCATAAAATCAATCAGTGGATATTGAATGAGTAAAAGGGTTGGAGAAGGAGAACTGGAAGAGGCTGTTGCACCTTCATTCAAAGGATTGTAAGTATTTTTACTTGTTCTCATTAATATAATCAATGCTTGGCCTATTTCTTTCAAATTTGTGCTTGTTCCATATACGTTTGTCTATAGTATATGGATCTATGATTGAGCTAATCTCAGTAGAGTAGGAAGTCCATTGTATCTTTGTTTGTTTTGTAGGACCTATCAAGGAGCTCAAGATCGAAGCTCAACCTCGACTTTGCAAGGACAAATGTCGTTCATAAGGTATATATCTTTCTCCTTATCTTTATTTCATTATCTTGATTAGATATAAAAGAAAGTCAATGTCCATGTTAAGCACTTTTTGTCTTGGCCTTAGGATTCTAGAGACCAAGAGGGAATCCACTTGTCTGCAGGGGGATTCACCTACAACAACCCCGACTTGAACTAATCATAACTTTGTACCTGTAATGAATAAAGATATGAAACTGATACACAATGTTCTTCAGTGTGTTTTGTGCAATTCCTCCAGGTGGAACTACTTGGAACCTCTCAGAAAAGGCGTTACAACAAAAATGGTATACCTTGTTGAATTATGGCTTATTCTAGAGAGCGACCTTGTAGAGCATGGCCTGAAAAAAATATTAATTGAATTGATCTGAAGCTATTATACACCATACTACAGTTGATTCCCTAACCAAAAAATTTGTTCTCATGGAATTTGGATCTGTTATGAAGATGTTATGATGTTTTTCCCTGAAACACCTGTTTTTGACTAGTTTCAGGACTAGCCACAAACCCTATTTTCCACAGAGTGTAACTCCCACAATGCAATGACCCACAATATTAATTTGTTACCATAGATACTTGGGTATGTTTTCTCAATGGAATAGAAATTTTATGGTCTGAATCATTATAGAAAAAAGGTTATAGAAAAAATGGTGAGATGACCTGTAAATAACATACTTTAGAAAGCACCATCAAAAGAATTTATCCTTCCTTGCATTTCGGCCTTCTTTTCTTCACCTTTCCTCAGAATTTTGGCTTAGATATCCTTGGTTACTTCAGACACATATATATATTCAATATTCTCAAGTGTGATTAAAATGAGAGAGCCTTGCCTCTTATTTATACTCTCCAAGTAGCTTCCTTAAAAACATCTTCTAGGTCACTTGGCCCCACTTTCCTTATTTTAGGGTTAACCCACTTCTAATTTCTCCATTAAATTTATTATTTAAA
>JASDQU011377617.1:33046-45731 GCA_032191745.1 Picea mariana | reverse complement strand
GCCATGATTCATTACTTGTTACGCCTGCACAGGACACATGTTAGTAACAACAAGAAACAAGAGAAATGGAAAGGGACTTATGAAAAAAATCCAAGAAAGGGAACTATACTATACTATGCTATACTATGTGCAAATGAAATAAAAAGGAATTAATGTTAGTCCTAACTAGCAATGGTTGGTGGTTATACAATTTATATTGAGTTATATTGGGCGCATTTGATATATGTTATGGTATGGTTTTGGCAATGGTTATTATGGATTGGGGTGGCACAATTGGCAAGCAATATGTGCAAGTTTCGATGCATGGAATTAATGGCATGGGATTAATGGTATGGTTTTGGATGGCTATCATGTACTATGAAATTGAATGGAATGGAGGTGGAAGCAACGTGAAGTAAATGCACCTCACTCCATACTTCTCCCACTGGGTTGTCACCCTAGCATGGTTATTGTTCATTTGGTTTTGTTGTGGTTAAGCTCTGAGATTCAGGCATGGAAGGAACTTCTCGACCAGCTCGCCCTTTTTAAATACATTGGTTACAGGTATGGTTCTTTTCGCCCAGCCATGAATTTGCTCTGTGTATGAAATGAACGTTGGCTTGGTAATGTGTTGGTTTTTGTTTTCCTGAGATTGGAAACTGTGTAAACGTGTGGGTTTTTTCTCTAGAATGACTGTGTGGTTATTCATTTGCAAATGGAAAAATTGATGGTTGAAGTTGTGATTTCGTTGGTTGTTCTGTGTGGTGGAAACTATGATGGATCAATGTTGTTTTAAATAGTTGTGGGTATTTCGTTGGAGGGTTTCGCTCTGTTGAGCCTTTCTAGCCACCTCCTCACAGTTAATGGTAACCATACCTGATTGTATTTGGTTTTTATGGAGTTTTTGTGTATGTTTCGAACTCCTTTTGGTCACTATGTATCCTCCAGAGCCATGTTTGTGGGTTTTTCACCTGGTCATGGGATTATTTTTTGGTATTGGCATCAGCATAGTTGGTTATGGGGTGGCCATTATGCCAAGAAATATGCTTTAGGGTTGTTGGTAGCACATGGGGTTTGCATTTCTATCAGCATTGTTATAAATTGGTTCGGCTATTGGGAAAAACACGAGGGTTATGCCTCTGTCCGTTCTTGGTATTGGTTACTATCCAATGAGAAATATATGCTCCTCTGCATCGTTGCCTACCCTACCTGGTGTTGAACTGTCACACTATTTTACAGGTTAAGAGTTATAAAAGATTGTGGTTCCACCATGCTTATGTCGAAGGTTTCCCACCTATTGTTGATATGGTCGACCTCCAATCTCCCTGTGTTTTGGTGACCGATCGAACTCTTAATTACTTCTTATGTTCATGGTTACAAAGTTCGATTTTGATAAACTCAACCACTTGCACTCTTGTCAGGTATATTTTTGATTGTCATAAGTTGGTTGAGTCATATTGACAGTGGCTTTGATTATTGTCTCGTCTCTGTTTGATAGAATTTTTGGAGAGTTGTAATTGGAAATGAGAATTGGTATACAGTTGCTGTCTCCTTTTGTTGTGACAGTTGAATCGATAACCCAACTTGTTTTTTTATTAAATTGGTTGGTTGGGAGTAAACTATAATGTAAAGTCACAGGGGTGCCTCTTTTCATTATGCGTTGATCTGTTTGTTCCTACAACGTGGTATCAATTGAAGTTGGTGGTTGTTGTGTGTTTAATTTGTCCCGATCGAGATCATTACAAATTGGAAAATTGATGACTAAGACTTGGTTGTTTACTATGTATGATTATGGAGACATCATGCATCATTTTGTTTTATTGCACCATCAGAGATGAAGCACGGGGTTTTTGTAGCATGGTTTCATTGCAAATTTAATTGTTAATATTGTCAGAGGAATGGACTCGGGCATGTTTTAAAAGATTCTATTCAACTCAGGAAATACATGTGTCTATGTTTAATTTGGGGATTTACGAATTATGGGAATTAGTTGATGTTCTATAGAAATATATGCTAGACAATTGATGAAACAATATGACTGTGTGTTCCTTTTGATTTTGTTTTAAATTAAAAGGGAAGGAAATGAAAAGAAACAAAATTCTTTTAACAAGAAGGGTGAAAGGCATGATGATTATGAGTATGATTATACATTGTATTAATTGAAAATTTTTAAAGAAATTGGATGTGGGACAGCGAACATTTTTAAACATAGTAATTTCTTAATTGGTGTTGGATCGTTTGTATTGAATACATAACTGTTTTATGGATTACTTAATTGATTTTACGAACAATATTCACTCTTTTCCCTACCATTATTTCACTTTTCGCACATTACAATCCCCTCTCCTTCCCATATTCACTATCCACTCCCTTTTCCTAAAATTTAATTATAGTTAAGATAAATTTTGTATTATGACGGTTAAAGGATCACGGGGATGAATTACAGTGATATATTCTTTTGATTTACGATACAGTTGATTGTTTAATGTTGTGAGTAGTAATCATGATATTTTCCCCCTCATTTTAACACTTTTCGCTAAATACAATCCCTCACATATCCTAGAACCCGTGTTCACCACTTGCTCATTGACAACTACTAAACGATTTGTATGGATTGAATTGCATGAATATATTATGTTGTTAAGCCAAATTTTATTTCATATTTAAAAGATATCATGTATGGTTGTTGAAGAAACTATTTTCTAATCAATAATGCATACATGAATGAGATTTTTCAGCAGAGGTAGCCATGGTCAGGGTAATCGAGGAAGAGAAAATTGGAACAGGGGGCCTAGAAGGCCAAGGTTCTCTGTACACTTTGATGCAGACTCGCAAGAGTTTGGCCAACTATTTCAAGATCGATTTTTTAACTGGATTAGGCAAGAAGTGGTCCAACCTAGGCCTGAAAGACCTCCCTTCCAAGCCCCACAGGTCTCTGGTATCCTAGTGCCTCCTCGTGTCTCACTGCAACCTGAAGTCCCTGAAAACGATGGATGGCAAGAGATTGTCCACCCGACAATCTCCCAACATCATGGCTGGCCTAACTTATCTCTACATGCTCCTCCACATGTTAATCAAATTTCCCAAGATGCCCCTGTCCACTCACCAGTACAGTCTTCCCATGCAAGAAAAAGGTTAAAAACTTAGGCCCACCATGCCCCTGACAAAGGAAAAGTCATTGCTTCCCCCTCCTCACCCTCAAATGAGTTTGCCAAATCCCTATCCTCTCGCATGCATTTGAGAGATTATTTCTCTCATGTGATCAGTGAGATTAGGCCTAAAGGCTCCACACAGCCTAAGGAAAATTCAGAGAGATCAAAAGGTGACAGTAACAAAAAGGGAAATATTGTCTCCCAGAGTGACAAATATGGATTTTAAGTTTTTTAATTTATTGATTGTTGAGAACAATTGACTTCTGAAATTTTGGACAACACACTATTTTTGGATATATGGTAATACATTTTTGGAAATAATTTCAATTATTATTGATATAAATTGTCAAAACATGAAAGTGATGATGGGATTCACAAGGAGGGATGTTTTGTTTGATTAACTAGTTGTGTTATGATTGTTAAAGAACTAAAGGGAGTCACAAGGGGTCCCACCTACTAGTTATTATTTATTAAAAACCCTTATTATGATTTTATTACTTGTCCCCCTTAACTAATAACTTGGTTTTGTTTTAGTAACTTAACTAAAGAAGTAGTTCAACTACTTCAACTAATTCTAATTGCTTAAAGGCAAAAGGAAAAGGAGGAACATGAGAAGAATAGAAGGAGAAGCATACTAAGATAAGCTCTTTGAGTTTTGTTGAGATAATTCAGTTTTCATTCAGTATTTAATTCATTGGAAGCCTAATTCTCTTTTATGATAGCAAGGTCATATTGTAGACAACAAGATTCAGGGTTGAATTACATCATTCAGACACTTGTTTTTCAGAGGTGTTGATCTATATTTGATAGTCTGTGTAGACTTGTCTGTTTGTGAATTAAATGTCATGACTAATAAAGGCTATTGTGAAGAGTTGAGTGGGCAGCAATCTGTGGCAAGTTCATCCCGCTTTTAAAGTTTTGTTTATTACTTTCTCTCAGAAGTACTTTTGTATGATTCATCAGGGACATCTAAGTTTGACTTGGGTCCAAACATTCCTTAGGGAATTTTGTAAAGAGAACAATTCTTTTGACGAATTGGAATGAAATAAATGATTGTTTTATGTGTCATCTGTTTTGATTATTGACTTGGTGTCTTTACTTCTGTCTCTATATTTATTTCAACATCTGTTATATTCAGAAAATTACATAAATAATGAAGTTTTCAGCAAGCTTTTATTTATAAAAAAAAGCAGCCTAAGCACTTGTAATCAATACTTGTGAATTAGGATACAAATTTTGATGGCTATAAACATAGGGTGATATTCCCATCTATATTGATTTAGCCAAGCAATATTTGAAAATGATTGAGTAAGATCATTTCATATCTTTTCCTCAACATTTATTTGGCGAACATACTGGGGAGATCTTCAATATCTCTGTGGTTGATTTTTATGCTTGATTATCATCGAATAAATTTATTTTTCTGATATTGATTCTTTGATTGTTTTATTTCTTAATGATTGTACTTGTTGCAAGGAAGCCTAATATCGAGCCCGGTCTTCAAGATTAGACCAGCATTGCTCTAAATTTGTTTAACACCATTTTAGACACTACTAATACTCAGACTGAGCTTAATCATTCATGAGAAGCAATTGAATGAGACATTAGTGCCCAAGAACGTTGGGAAGCTAGATGTAGACAACATAGAAATCAACAATAACCTTCTTTTTCCTTCATCTTTGACCTTCTTTTCATTTCCTTAGACCCTTGTGTTTCTAGGAGGAGAAGAGGCTTATCACCTGAAATTAATCCTATTGCTGAAATAGGAAGAAGGAACATTGTTTTATCTACCCAACAAAGTGCTCTAAGAAGAACCTTGTCTGATTCATCCAGTTCATATTTCTCTCCCTTACCTATCATCCACAAGATGGAATCTAGTGGTGGCTCTAGTGGCACTGGAAGTGCTTCCTCCTCTCAGTCTTCAGCTTCGCCAGTGATTAGTAGCTTATATAGCCACCATATCCCTATCCAATCGACCACAAACCACACCAAAGTCATTAAAAGGTATGGGATTTTTCAATTTGAAGAAGAGGCCACAACCACACTGTGGCATGTTTCCTCTCCTCTTAACCTAGCACCTGCTACTTGTCCACTTCCTAAATTCAAAGAGCATATTCCTAGGTTATCAGAAAATAACATTGTCACTACAAATGAACACCTGATGGAATTTTCTAATGCCTGCCACAACATAGGAGCCAATGACAATGATACTTGCATGCACTTATTTGTCAATTCCTTGGAAGGAAAGGTTGTGGCCGATTTCTTTGACCTTCCACCTAATATTCTATCTACTTGGGAGGAGTTAGTCTATTGGTTCAAATCCACCTATGGGAAATCTAAAAGCCCAGCTAAGCAGTTACGGGAGTACAATAACAACGCATATAAGGATGGTGAGACCATCAAGTCCTTCAACTTGCATTTCACTAAGTTATACAATCAAATCCCTGAACTCATTCGACCTCAAAACCAAGCCACTTTCATGCATTATTACAATGCATTACCTTCCCCCTATCATCATAGGCTTGAGGGAAAATCCATTGATAACCTCGGTTCCACTCTGCATACTTTTTTAGAGTATGAAGAACAACTTGAAAGAACAAGTCTTCCTCAGGGAGAATCAGTTAAACAGACAGACATGTCCTCCCTCTTATAGCTTTTACAAGACATGAATAATCGTATGATAGCGTATGAGCGAAAGGGAAATGTCTCCCCTCTCACCCCTGGAGCTTCATCCTCTTCTGCACCCCCCTTTAGAAATCCAATTGAAAATAATTTTTAGACTAAAGATATCATGCCTCAAAGTTGGTGTAAATTTTGCGAGGAACACCATGAGGAAACTACATGTGAGGTAAAGAAGAGTGTCAGAGATAAGATATTTGGTAAAAGACCGGAAACTACCATCATTGTCCTAGATTTTGCAGAGCCAGACGATGTCATGATCATCAATACTAGGAACAAATCCTACGCTCCCAAAGGAAAATATGATCCTCCCCGCAGTTCTTCTAGCCCGAGATCATCCTCACCAACTGCTACTATTCAAGTTCCTAAGTTTCCTGATAGTCAAGGAGCTACTTCCCCTCTCCCCTTTTCCAAATACAATATCCTAAATCCATTGACCAACATAAAATAATATGCAACCCTTCTGGACATGGTTTTCGTCCCTGAACAACAGAGGCATCTGAAATAATTCATGGAAGAAAAATATTTTGTTGTATCCAACCTCTTTGAAGAGGTAAAGGAAGAGGATTCATCTATAAATAAAGTAGGTGTACATAACTTTAGATACCTTGTAAAAAATCCCCCTTTTTATATTTATGTAAAGATTATGGATAAGATCACCCATTGTTGCCTCATTGATGGTGGTTCAAGCCCAAGTGTAATGTCAAATATTATTATGGAAGAGCTAGGCTTGTCTTGTACAAATGAAAATGCCAGAAGCATGCTCTATTATAATAGTCTACAACAAACGAGCATAGGTGATATTAAATATGTGACCTTAGTTTTGTGTGCACACCATGAAATAAGGACAACCCTTAGTATTCAGGTAATTGATATGCCAATAAGAAATTACTCAATCATCTTAGGAAGAGATTGGCAAGATTTGACGAGTGGATACCTCTCACTTGACGAGACACACTTATCTATTCCTCGAAATGGTAATAACATCATAGTCCTTAGAGAGGGAAGGATTTCACCTTACATAGAAAGTGTTCCACAACCTAATGTGAATTATATCAAAGAGGACCTAGGGGTGTATTCCATCTTTGTCGAGGAGGATAACATTCCCTTGGAACAAATCAACTTAGATGACGGTAAGTGGCACATGCACTTTGATGGTTCATGCTCTAATGAAGGTAACAGAGCTGGCATTATCTTGATTTCTCCTGTAGGAAAAATAAATAACTTTTATTATAGGTTGGAGTTTTCTTGCACAAACAATGTCACTGAATTCGAAGATTTATTATTAGGCATTGAAAATGCCTAGAATCTTGGTTGTGGTCACCTTACAGTTTTTGGAGATTCTGAGCTTGTTGTGAACCTTGTACGTAAGATATACTCTCCTAGCAACAAGTTGATGAAACGATACACCAAAACTATTTGGGAACTTATCTTGAACCTATTATCTTTCAACATTACTCATGTTAAGAGGGAGTTAAACTCAATGGTTGATCAGTTAGTTTTTTTTGTAGCCTCTCCTAATTGACAACTTATACCACACAAACCTGACTGTACCTTTCAATCCCTATATCATGCACACATCCCTGAGAATATAGAATATTTGCAGGTCTTCCCTAGCGATGAGAGCATCTGTGCTTTCATTCAAAATGAACCTTATAAGCCCAAGGAAATTATATCCATAGAAGATAACAAGATTCCTAAGGGCTTGACTCCTCTAGAGAGTTCATTTTCATCGAGTGATGTAGGCAATAAACAGAAACATAAATAAGAGGAGTTAAAAAGGAAGGTGGGTGAAACCATCTCCTTGAAAATTGGGACACCCGAGTCTCTAAAGAACATTAAAATAGGTGCCCAATGTTTTGATGAAGAGAAAATGAAGTTTGCCAAGCTGCTTGGAGAATTTCAAGATGTTTTTTCTTGGCCTTATTAGGATCTTCATGGTTTTGATCCTACTCTTATTCAACATGCCATTCCCATCAAGGAAGGCATAAAACCAGTTAGGAAAAAATAAATACCTATAAACCCTGCACTAGAAGAAACTATTCGAAAGGAGTTGGAAAAACTCTTGAAAGCTGGAATCATCTTTCCGGTCAAATATTCAAAATGGGTTTCCAATTTGGTTCATGTTCGAAAAAAAACTGGTCAAAACAGATTATGCGTTGATTTTCAAGCATTAAATCGGGATAGTATAAAAGATCACTTTCCTCTCCCTAACATAGAAATAATTTTGCATCAAGTTGCAGGGTCACAAATGATGTCCTTACCTGACGGTTTTTCCGGTTACAATCAAATCAAGGTAAAGAGGGAAGATAAATATAAAAACACCTTTATTATTCATTGGGGTACCTTTGCTTATGAACGTTTTCCTTTTGTCTTATCTAATGCAGGTGCCACTTTTAAAATACCTATGCAAATAACTTTCAACGATTTGATCGGTAAGATTATTCATGTCTATCTTGATGATCTAATCATGTACTTTAAAGGGCTATCAATTGTCTCAAAGTTTCAAGTGTTTTGGCTAGGTCCTTTCAAGATTAGTTTTGTCCTAGGTACTAACTCTTACATTCTAAAATATTTACAGGAGCGATTTTTTTCCTAAAGCACTAACGATTCTCACTTAAAAAACTATGTGGAACCAACTTGAAAAGTTTTAATGTTGTTTGGATTTTCTGTATATTAGTAGTCTAGTTCTGTTTTCTTTTTCCACCACTACTTTTCAATTTTGATTTTATAGTAGTTTAAATTATTCTTTCCTTTTAATAGCTTCCTGCTGCTTTTGCAATTATGTCATTTTATTTCTGTTGTTTTAAATTTTGCAGTCCCATTTCTATCATGAATTTTATTGTTTTTCATATTTTAGTTTAATTTTGGTCAAGAATAAGATGTTGGATCAATTATGCCACAGTGACACTCCTACAAGGTATTGTTAGTCGATAACAATCAATCTTACACAACTGTTACAATGTCCCCCCTAAAAGCATAATTGAATTTGCTATTTGCTTTCACTGTTGTCTTATAAATAAATTGGTTATCTCTCGCTTCTGCTTTCCATTTCTTCATCCATTTGACAGTTAAAAGAGAAAGTCCATAAAATAAAATTCTCCTTGAAGTAAAGAGAAAATTTTGGTTTAATGATTATGCATACGAGGATAAACCCCCTCATACTTAACATTTTTCATGAATTATTCCCAAATTCCCGGTCATTTTTCCATTAAATCTGCTCACTTCTCCTTGTTGCATAATCATTATGGTTATACCTTCTTGATCCATTGTTCTTGGTATAGGAAACCATACATTCTGAGTTCTTAATCTGTTGGAAACATATTTTCCTGTGGAGTCGCCAATTTGTTGACGATTAAAATCGCAACGAAGATTTCACCTGCAAAGTATTGCTAAAGATTATTATTTAAACTATGCTAATGATATATAATACTAGTAGGTGGGACCCCCTTGTAGACTGGAGGCTCGGAGATAGTATTATCACAAATTTTATGTTGTTGTTTCGATGCTACTCACAGAGTTCTACATGATTGATGATGAAGTATTGGTTTTGTTTGCGACATAATGGTAGATGGATAATGCATTTTATGTGTTGATTCTATTATTCTAAGCTCTAAAATTCCATGTTAGGAATGGATTATATTTACTGTTATTACATTTTCTATTGTTGCCATGATTCATTACCTGTTACACCTGCACAAGACACATGTTAGTAACAACAAGAAACAAGAGCAATGGAAAGGGACTTATGAAAAAAATTCAAGAAAGGGAACTATACTATATTATGCTATACTATGTGCAAATAAAATAAAAATGAATTAATGTTAGTCCTAACTACCAATGGTTAGTCGCTATACGATTTATATTGGGTGCATTTGATATATGTTATGGTATGGTTTTGGCAATGGTTAATATGGATTGGGGTGGCGCAATTGGCAAGCAATATGTGCAAGTTTCGATGCATGGAATTAATGGCATGGGATTAATGGTATGGTTTTGGTTGGTTGTTGTGTACTACAAAATTGAATGGAGTGGAGGTGGAAGTGATGTGAAGTAAATGCACATCACTCCATACTTCTCCCACTGGGCCGTCACCCTAGCATGGTTATTTTTCATTTGGTTTTGATGTGGTTCAGCTTTGAGATTCAGGCGTGGAAGGAACTTCTCAACCAGCTCGACCTTTTTAAAGACATTGGTTACAGGTATGGTTCTTTTCACCCATCCATGAATTCGCTCTGTGTATGAAATGAATGTTGGCTCGGTAATGTGTTGGTTTGTGTTTTCTTGAGATTGGCAATTGTGTAAACGCATGGATGTTTTCTCTGGAATGACTGTGTGGTTATTTGTTTGCAAATGGAAAAATTAATGGTTGAAGTTGTGATTTCATTGGTTTTTCTGTGTGATTGAAAGTGTGATGGCTCAATTTTGTTTTAAGTAGTTGTGGGTATTTAGTTGGAGGGTTTCGCTTTGTTTAGCCTTGCTGGCCACCTCCGAACAATTAATGGTAACCATACCTGGTTGTATTCAGTTGTTATGGCATTGTTGTGTATGTTTCGAACTCCTTTTGGTTACTATGTATCCTCCACAGCCATGTTCGTGGGTTTTTCACCTGGTCATGGGCTTATTTTATGGTATTGGCCTCAACACAATTGGTTATGGGGTGGCCATTATGCCAAGAAGTATGCTTTAGGGTTGTTGGTAACACTTGGGGTCTACATTTCTATCAACATTGTTATAAATTGGTTTGKCTATTGGGAAAAACAYGAGGGTTATGCCTCTACGTGTTCTTGGTATTGGTTATTGTCCAGTGACAAATCTATGCTCCTCTGCATCATTGCCTACCCTACCTAGTGTTGAACTATCACACTATTTTACAGGCTAAGAGTTATAAATCTTGTGGTTCCACCGTGCTTRTTTTGAAGGTTTCCCACCTACTGTTGATATGGTCGACCTCCAGTCTCCCTGTGTTTTGGTGACCGAGCAAACCCTTGATTATTTCTTATGTTCATGGTTACAGAGCCCGATTTTGATAAACTCAACCAGTCGCACTCTTGTCAGGTATCTTGTTGACTGTCATAAGTTGGTTGAGTGGTATTGACAGTGGACTTGATTATTGTCTCGTCTCAGTTTGATCAGGTTGTTGGAGAGTTGTAATTGGAAATGAGAATTGGTATACAATCGTTGTCTCCTTTTGTTGTGACAGTGGAATCGATAACCGAGCTTGTTTTTTTTATTAAATTGGTTGATTGGGATTAAACAGTAATGTACAGTCACAGGGATACCTCTTTTCGTTATGCGTTGGTTTGTGTGTTCCTACAACGTGGTATCAATTGAAGTTGGTGGCTATTGTGTGTTTAATTTGTCACGATCGGGATCATTACAAATTGGAAAATTGATGGCTGAGACTTGGTTGTTTATTGTGTATGATTAAGGAGACATCGTGCATCATTTTTTTTTATTGCACCATCAGAGATGAATCACGGGGTTTTTGTAATATGATTTCATTGCAAATTTAATTGTTAATATTGTCAAAGGAATGGAATCGGGAATGTTTTAAAAGAGTTTGTTCAACTCAGGAAAGACCTGTGTCTATGTTTGATTTGGGGATTTACTAATTATGGGCATTAGTTGATGTTTTGTAGAAATATATGTTGGATAGTTGATGAAACAATATGATTGTGTGTTCCTTTTGATTTTGTTTTAAATTAAAAGGGAAGGAAATGAAAAGAAACAAAATTCTTTTAACAAGAAGGGTGAAAGACATGATGATTCTGACAATGATTATACATTGTTTTAATTGAAATTTTTTAAAGAAATTGGATGTGGGACAGTGAGCATTTTTAAACATAGTAATTGCTTAATTGGTGTTGGATCATTTGTATTGAATACTTGTAACATCCCGCTCTGGCGCACTGAGCGAACTTATTCTTTGAGGACACTTGCTCGCAAGTGATTTAGATTATTATGCTATTAAAACTTTTGATTTTGATTACGAGGCATTATGGGATGATGACATGTTGTTTTACCGCCTTGACATAGACAAGTGCTATTGACTTGGTTTTACTAAGTGTGTAGGATTTTGGACCTCGAAGATGCAGAGGCATTGATGGAACCCCTTGGACTATGGATCGAGTCAGGGAATGTACCATTGGGGTTTGATTATTTTACTATGATATTACTGCATCTGATTAGATGATATGATATGGATATGTTCTGACATGATTTTTCGATGATGCAGGCTGACGATAGCTTGCTGACCAAACTCACATATGGAGTAAAGGGGTCACGCACGACTACCAGAGATGTTGAGGGAGAGGTGTGGACAACAGTCCTGCCACAACCTACTAGCACTCCCGCCGTGGCTCGAACTGTAGGTTAACATTTACCTAGTTTGAGAGGACCCATGATTCCGTGAGGGAAGACTATGACAGTCACTCACGATAATTCTAAGGGGCGCGCAATAAGGCAGGGGCCTTATTCCTTAGAGGCCCTTAGTCTCCCACAAGTTCACCTGGCAGAGTATTGACTCTAGGGGTTTTTTATGTCTACCAAGTCAATCAAGAGGCGAGTGACACCCTTGGAGCATGTGGTGCATCTTGAAGGGCACGTCATGCAAGAAAAATGGAAAGAGGCGAGTGGCACCCTTGGAGCACGTAGTGCATCCTGAAGGGCACGTCACGCAAGGGAACAGATGAGGCGAGCAGCACCCTTGGAGCACCTAGTGCGTCCTGAAGGGAACATCGCGTTGTTTTCATAAATGAATGAACCTAGACGGCCTTAGGATGAACAATGTGATAAGAATTTTTAAAAACTTTTTCCCTAATAAAATGTCGCCCATCACGAAAATTAAGGTCTAGGTCTAAATCATGCTAGTG
>JASDQU011377614.1:4617-24132 GCA_032191745.1 Picea mariana | reverse complement strand
ATTAGTAATGTTATTTTAATTATGTCGGCTTTAAGCCATTATACCTCCTAGTCTCCTATATATACCAAGGAGACATTTTCATTTTGAATCATCTTGTACTTGAACATTTAAGTGGGGTAAAAGGAGGTTTCCCCCTCGAAGAGGATTATTATCTGAAATTATCTCTTTTCAAGGCGTTGAGTACTTTTCTTGAGGTTTTTCTATGCTATATTGATGTTTGGTTCTTAACAGTATATTGCGTTTTGATGATGTGTGGTACAAAGATACTCCTTTAAAATTGTGACTGCGTTGATGTGGACTGGCCACGAGTTGGTCCTTCCGCTGTTGTATTGTATTTATCTTCCTTCAAATTCAGTGTACCCAACCATTTCACTGCCAAACATTAATTGCTACAACATTGTTAATTGCCATGTTAACTGCCAGGATAATAGTTGTTGCAACGTGAATCGTCAGCAATTTCCTTCTTAATGATAATGGACAACTAGTTATTTTTGGTACAGTTACCATAGATAGATGGCATGTGTAATTTAATTGTTTATGAGTGTCATATTTAGCATTCTACATTGATGTAGCTAATGTGGTTATATATTGTTAATTGATAGTTAGATTGTAATTTGGGATTAATTTAGAATTTCCTATTTAGATTGTGATTAATGGTTAAATGAGATTAGTGAGTATTGGCCAAAGTAGAGATTAATCTTGCTAAATTAAGGCAATATTGTATTATTTTTCAATGTCATATAATTTGATTAAATGATACTTTCAAGGCAATACTATAATAGTATAGTCAGTAAATGTTATATCTCTTTCAATCAAATCACTGTGTTATGATATTAAGTTTTAATGCCTAGCCTCTGATTTTTTATCTATTGATCATTTAGTGGAATGACTAGTTCTACTAGTTAAATGTTATATAGTAATACGTGTTAATGTCTTACATGTCATTCCAAGCTATGATTGCATTAAAGATTAAATTGATGGTACGTTGATGACCTAGCTATGATCTAGACTTTCTCACTTGATACGCTTTTAATGTTAATTTAGATTGGCGTACATTGACCTAATTGCAATTAGACTTGTTGATTTTTATGTTAATATAGAATTGTAATTTATGGACTAATTGAAATTGACGTACTATTAAATTAGTAACCGATGTTAAACTAGATGGTCAGTTGATTGTTTTAGATGTGATTAATGGTTGGGTTGTTGATGAATTCAAAAATGGCTTGAGTTCTTCCTTGATTGTAGTTTCCTTGCATCTGTCACCTTGTTTCTCGGGGTCTTGTTATAGTCTCCCTGTCAGTATTCGGCTACTAGCACATCGAAGTTTTCTAGAGTCCTTGGTTCAGATAGGATGTGTTATGCCAAGGTTATTGACGCATCTATCACCTGGGGACGACATGATTCCTGATGAGGGGATGATGGCATGCCCTATTTGGATAGCGGTGAATGATAACTTGGCCGGAGTCAATGCCTTCTATGTAAGTGTTGTCGAGCATTGTAAGTTTGTTTTTGCACACAGGTTGAATTCCTTCAGGTGTTTGGTTCACACACCTTGAGGTTCTAGTATTTGTTTGTCAAGGTCTTTGTGGCATCCCTTGTCTTGTAATCATGGTCCTATTGTGTCAAGCAGGTAGTCATTTCTCCTGTGTTAGTGCGTTGATTCATAGTTTCCTGTTGCTTAGACTGCATGCTTATGTTTGTCATTAGTGGTGAGGTAAACAATTGTCGTTGCAACCCTCTTTCCCTAAAAACAAAAAAAAAAAAATTCACTTCTACTTCACTTGTACTCATAACGAAGGGGTCATTACTTATGGTATCAGAGCCGGTTCAACCTGCGACTACGGATCGCTACAGCTTTCATTGATATGATTTGATTATAATGTTGCTAATTGAGTTGACTTGTATGCATGCAGGTAATCATGATTAGAGGACATCGTGGATGATTAGACCCCTCAGGCGTGGATGATTAGACCCCTCAAGCGTGGATGATTAGACCCCTCAAGGCTATTATGGAATGGCCTATGCCGACGAATGCCCTGGAAGTGTGTAGCTTCATGGGCTTAGCAGGATACTATCTATAGTTCATCGAGGGATTTTTGAATATAGAAAATCTGATCACGGAATTGTAGAAGAAAAACAAGAAGTTTGTTTGGACCAAGAAGTGCGCGGAAGCATTTCGGAGGCTCAAGGAGTTGTTGACAAAAGAATCGATACTAAAGGTCCCTGACATGGATGCAGAATTCTTGGTATGCACTGATGCATCCAAGGAAGGCTTAGGCAGAGTCTTGATGCAAAACAGATGAGTGATCGCTTACATCTTGAGGAAATTGAGAAGGCATGAGGAGAACTATGTGACACAAGATTTGGAGTTGTTAGCCATCATATATGCCTTGAAGGTTTGGATACACTACCTTGTTGGACAAAAATTTGAACTAAAGACTGACCATTGTGGACTACAACACATCTTTATGCAAAGCGACCTGAACGCGCGACAACGACGTTGGTCCGAATTGCTTAGAGAGTACGACTTCGAGATTACTTACATAAAAGGAACAATGAACCAAGTGGCAGATGCATTGAGTTGGAGACCATGGATCTTTTCGGTGCTGCCTCTTAAGATGAATCTACGTGAAAAGATTCTAAATTTACAGCGTGACGATGACTGGTACAAAGAGGTCGAGGGTTTTGTCGAACAAAAAACAATGATGGTACCAAGATTTCAAGGATTTTCATTTGATAGCAATGATCTATTGAGGTTTAAAAATCATATTTACGTACCTCTGAATGAAAAGTTGAGGATGTTGATCCTAAGAGAGGCTCATAGAACAGTTTACATGGCTCACCTAGGAGTCACGAAGATGAGGGCAGACCTTAAACCCTTATTGTTTTGCAAGGGAATGGAGGTAGACATAGTCAACTATGTGGCCAAATGTCTAGAATGTCAGCAAGTAAAGGCTGAACATAGACACCCAGCAGGATTAATACAGCCACACGCTATTCCAGAATCAAAATGGGAGGTTATTTCGATGGATTTTATTGTTGGATTGTCGGTGACGGCAAAAAGACATGACTCGATTTTTGTAGTAGTAGACACTCTGATGAAGAGTGCTCACTTTATTCTTATGTGTACAACATATCAGGTACCTAACATAGCTAGAGTTTTCCTTAGTTATATTGTGAGGTTGCATGGAGTGCCTAAGAGGATTATATTTGATCGAGGATCGGTGTTTACTAGACGATTTTGGACGAATTTCCAAGAGGCCTTGGGAACCCAACTTAAATTCAGTATGACATATCACCTAGAGAATGACCGGAAGACCGAACGAATGAAACAAACCTTGGAAGACATGTTTCACATGTATGTAATGGACAAACAAAGCATTGGGAAGAATTCTTGCCAGTGGTGGAATTCGCTTATAACAATAGTTACAAGAGGACCATTAAGATGGAACCTTTTGAGTTTCTTTACGAGTGATCATGTTAGACGCCTTTGAGTTGGGATCGGCTTGAGGATAGGGTCCTGGTGGGACTTGAAGAGATCCAAGAAATGGAAGAGAAAATGCAAACAATAAGACAAAGGATTAAAGAAGTGCAGGATCCATAGAAGAGTTATGCTGATGCACATCGTGTTGACCATAGTTATGAGGTTGGAGATCGATTCTTCTTACAGGTTAAACCGCATAAGAGTTCGGTCAAGTTTGGAAAGGGAGCTAAACTCTCTCCTAGGTTCGTGGGACCTTTCGAGATTGTGGAGAGAAAGGGGCCCGTGGCCTATCGACTAGCCTTGCCTGATTCTTTGAGGTGCATGCATGATGTTTTTCATCTATCTGTTTTGAGACATTATATTAGTGATCCTACACATTCTATTGACATGATTTCCTTGCAGATATTGTATGAGGGGGCACTCACGGCTGAGCCGATCCGCATCTTAGATCATCGCATTTGAAATCTACGAAATCAAATAGTAGATCAGGTCAAGGTCTAGTGGGACAACTATAGTCCACACTCGGCGACCTGGGAGGACACATATGATATGTGCCAACAGTTTCCATTTTTGTTTGATATATAGAATTATGATACTCTGATACACATTATTTCGGCACTTATACCGTGAAACTTCGGGACGAAGTTTAGAACAAGAGGGGGTGTATGTAACATCCTGGTCTAGCGCACTAAGCGAGCTTATTGTTTGAGGACACTTTCTCACAAGTGATCTAGATTATTATGCTATTAAAACATTTGATTTTGATTATGAGGTGTTATGAGTTGATGACATGTATTTTTATTGCATTGACATCGACATGTGTTATTGAGTCAGTTTTACTCAGTGACACAAACCCCCAACCCTCTGACCATGATCCATAGAGGATTGTTCTAAATTCTCCTTGAGCTGAAGTGGCTCCCTCGGATCCCTATTGGAACCTCACAAATCTGATCCACAGGTCCTTCATGAAAATCCTCCCTGCACAAATTAACACCGGGTGCGAGCCTTACATCTCCATGTGACCGCAACCCAGACTTAGCGCAAGCTCCTTTCGCAACTCACGAGTTCATGAGTCGATGACCCTCTACTCCTCTTTCTCCAAACCTCCAATACCCAAGATGCGATAGGGGTATGGCTCCCTCCTCACTATCACCTGCTACATATAACCATAGCCTAGGCTAAACACTAGCACTACTCGCAACTCGCGACTTCACGAGTTGGAGTGTTGAGCCCTCGTGCTCCTCCTTTGGGAAACTCCAAATAATGATAAGTCAGTGATGGGTTGACCCATTTCTAGGCAATGTGTGTCCACCACCTGTCACTCACTTCCACCTTTCTCTCAGCTCTAGTTTCTATGCTACCTGCCAACCATGCGGTCCGCACCTAACGGATGTGACATGTGCTTGCCCGAGCCCTCGGTGCTCAGCACTTTGCGACTTTAGTTATCAAGGTGCAACTCCTTCACCCTCTGAAACCCTAATACATGATGTAGCAAGGTGCCAACTCTCACGGCTCTCCTTTCTCCTCGATCGATGGTTCAGGTTGAATCACGATTTAGGGTTTTGTAGCACAAAGAACTCTGCCTCCCAGCTCGTGATACCCGAATTCATGAAATGGACCGATGGTCCAGATCTATCTAAGATCGATGGTCAATACTATGGTTCTCATGATTTCTCAAGCTCTCCATAGAGAATTCTGACCGCCTAAGTCACTCCTCAATGGCTTCTACCCAATGACAGAGTGTTCTCCCTCCTGAACTTAATTTTTATGCGACGGTTTTGATCTCCATCTCTCTTTGAACACTTCAAAGGTGTAATCCCTCCTGAGCTTTCACTTTCAAACTCAAGCCTCCAAAAAGAGCCCTGCTCGCACTCCATGTGGCAATATTTCAAATAACCTCCAGTTATTTGAGTCTTTGAACCTGTGCACTCTTTGCAACAATAGTCCTTCAACTTTCCCCTTGGAATATTTTAAAAGTGTCAAAGGCCTTGACCTTCACTTCCCCTGTGAGCTCGATCTGACTTTGATGAACTTGCCTGCATTCTAGGAATGGTGTCCCTCCTGAGCTCCTTAAACTCTTAACCCTCCAAAGGGTTTTCTTGGCCTCTACAACTCCTTGCAGGGTCCTTGCAGGGTCCTTGCACGCAATTGTGCTATCTTCTCTGAGATTATCTATGGCTCTGACCTCAAAGTGTATTTGTTCCTTTCTCTCCTTGAAGGGATGGAAGTTCCCTCTTCTGTGACTTCCTTCTCAAGCACACTTTGCTAAGCTTACAGGGTGTTCAGTAACCTTGTGAGTGTCTTTCTATGACACTTCTCTTATCTTAGAACTTGAAAGAGTTCCTTCTGTGCACACTTGCACCAGCTCAATGCCCTCTTGGAAGAGTTCTCCAAAATCCTCAGTAATTTTTTCTTCCCTGTGCCCTTCTCTGCAGAGTTCTTCCTTCAAGGTGTTCAACAACCTTGAGGCCTCCTCATTGAGTCAATGACTTCCTCTGTTGTTCCATCTTGTCACGTCTTCGTCTAAGTTCTGCAGAATTCATAACTGCACTCTATGCACTAGTTTACAGAACCCACAGTATTCTGTCATGCAACCTCTTGCATGAAGACACAAAGAACCAAACGTAAAATCAGTAAACCCATAGATAGAAAAATCTATCTATCCCTGCAAATGCACATCTAACATCGATCTACAACATATCATAAATGCATAAAGACATTCATCAACAAACACATAATAACATGCAGGAAAAACTACTCTGATTGTATTAATATGAAATGGCTCTTTACAATGTGAGCTCAGACTGCAACAGAGTCATGACTTCCTCTACTCTCTAACCTATTCTATGTTCTACTCTTCCTATCCTAAATCTAGATACAAGGAAGATCTTTTTACAAAGAGGGCATCCTTGAGCTCTTCCCTCCATCTCACCAACTCTCATTAATTTACATTCAATTACATTGAATGGTTGTCTAGTCTGAATCAGATCTAGATCTCACCCTTACAACCATTTAAGGAAAACTTTATCTAAAGCCTACGCACATGCATGGTTTTTGGCTCTACCAGCCTTACAACATTTAATATAATTTTTCAAAATTTGAAAAATGAGAGGGTTGTGCCTCTCTCCTTCCATTGAATGCATGCTTGATGTGATGGCTTGATGGCGCTTGATGATGTTAAAGTGATGCTCCTACATCATAATCCTCAGCCGCAAAAAAATCATGAGCTCCTACTCATGAGCTTCCTAACACCGCTGTTGAAACCCACCTAGATCCCAAATAGTTCTCTGGAGTTGTCCATCTGCTCCACTGCTTTGCTGCTGCTGTAACATTAATTTCCCTGCTACTATGGTAGGTTCTCCTTTGCTCATCTCCTCCTCACTAGCAGTTTCTATTGTTGACCTCAACATCAGCCTTCTGATTCCCTCAATTACCTCGTCCAACTGATCTAGTGGTTGGCTCTCTTTATGCAGTCTCCTCGGCTATAGTTCTTCATCCTTATCAGTGGGCAGATAAAATAGATCCCCCATGCTATTTTATTCCTCTATGGCCTTATCTTACCACTCTACTACAAAATTCAGTTCTGTAGTCTGATCACTGAGTCTCTTCTCAGCTTCCCCTTCTGATAGCTTTACTTCTTCCAGTTCTCCTATTGGTGCATCTTCAGCTTCCTCCAACTGCTCCTCAGAATGAAATTCTGATTCACCTTCTATTGTAGACCTCAATGCTGCAGTCATCATCTGTTCATCTCCCTGGCTGAAATTTTTGAACAATTTCTCTGAATGCTCTTTTTCCAAAATCTTCATGACTGTCTGCTCATGGCAGTCATCTACTGGTTCTGGATGGTTCAACCAATCCTCTAGCATTTCTAACTCCAACTCCCATGGAGTGAACATATTATTTTCATGCTCTTCTTCTGCTGGGGAAGATTTTGACGTCTGCTCCATTTCCTCTTTCTCTTTGACAGTCTCTATTGGCTGTCCTTCTATTATTATTACCACAACATCTTCCCTGGCCTCGTCTTCGCTGCTTGGTAGGAATATCTGAATTCCTATGATTCTTCTCTATCATATCCTCTCATTGATCCGAACTCATCTCTGAGTTCATGACATTGTTAAGTAGTCCCCTCTTCTCTCCCTTGCCCACCTGAAAATATGGGATTTCTTCTCTACCCTCCTGGCAATCTATGAGATCCCCTAGTGATCCCATCTCATTTCCCACCTGGCAACTTGAAAGTTCCTTGCTACTCACCTAGCAGTCTCTGAGATCATCCAACTATCCCATCTCATTGCCCATATGGCAATCTAAAATTTCTTCACTGCCTTCTAGATAGTTCATGAGATCTTCCAGTCATCTTTTATCCTCATCATTACTGAGATTTCTCCCATATTCTGGATCACATATGTGAACCATTTCCTCTTCACCTCTGAGGCATTCATCATGCCTCAACCATCCTATTAACAACCTTCACTATCCTTAGGCCAACAATTTCTTGATTGGCCACTTTGCTTTCCTCCTCAGAGGCCATTCATACACCCAATGTGTCTTTGCATTCTACTGCACCCATAGTGCAAGCTCTTCCATCATTGCCCTCACCCCAGTGAGATCTTCATCCATCTCATATTTTCTCTGTTGTTGGTGGTTCTTCTTTCCACCATGTCCATGGCCTTCAGTAGCCATCTTCCTGTTCCTGTTTTCCCTCCTGGCAAATTTGTTGTTGTCACTCTGCAACCGTGAGTGCTTCCAGCCTTTCCTAATGTCCTCCAGACTATCTATTGATTGTTGCGCACCTTGCAACAATCATCATAGAGATTCAACACTCTGTCTTCATTTTCCTCTAGCTCCTTATGCCTGCAATATACAGACAAAGTCAAGATATGATACCAAAATGACATAGACCCCCGACCCTTTGGCCATGATCTACACAGGATTGTTCTAAATTTTCCTCGAGATGAAGCGGCTCCCTCAGATCCCTATTGGAACCTCACGAATCCGATCCATAGGTCCTTCATGAAAACCCTCCCTGCACAACTTAACACCAGCCATGAGTATTACATCTCCATGTGACCGCAACCCAGCCTTAGCGCAAGCGCCTTTCACAACTTGCGAGTTTGTGAGTTGATGACCCTTGAATCCTCTTTCTCCAAACCTCTGATATCTAAGATGTGATACAGGTATGGCTCCCTCCTCACTAGCACCTACTACATATAACCATAGGCTGGGCTAAACACTAGCACTACTCACAACTCGTGACTTCGTGAGTTGGAGTGTTGAGCCCTCGTGCTCCTCCTTTGAGAAACTTAGAAGCACGATAAGTCAGTGATGGGTTGACCCCTTCCCAGGTGACTTGTGTCCACCACCTGTCACCCACTTCCACCTTTCTCTGGGTGCTTGTTGCTATGCCACCTACCAACCACGCAGTCCCCACCTAACGGACATGACACGTGTTCGCCCAAGCCCTCGGCACTCAGCACTTCATGACTTTAGCGATCAAGTTGCACTCCCTTCACCCTCCAAAACCCCGATACACAATGTAGTGAGGTGCCAAATCTCATGGATCTCCTTTCTCCTCGATCGACGGTTCAAGTCGAGTTGCAATTTCACGATTCAGGGTTTTGTAGCGCAAATAACTCCACCTCCCAGCTTGCGATACCTGAATTCGCGAAATGGACCAACGGTCCAGATCTATCTGAGATCGATGGTCAATCCTACGGTTCTCGTGATTTTGGGAGATCTCCACAGAGAATTCTAACCACCCTATTCACTCCTCAATGGCTTCTTTCCAACGACTGATTGTTCTCCCTCCTGAACTTAATTTCTATGTGATGATTTCGATCTCTTTCTCCCTTTGAATACTTCAAAGGTGTTATCCCGCCTGAGGTTTCACTTGCAAAATCAAGCCTCCAAAAGGAGCCTTGCTCGCACTCCTTGTGTCAATATTTCAAATAACTTCTAGTTATTTGAGTCTTCGATCCTATGCACTCTTTGCAACAGTAGTCATTCAACTTTCCCCTTGGAATATTTTCAAAGTTTCAAAGGCCTTGACCTTCGCTTCCCCTGCGAGCTTGATATGATGTTGATGAACTCGCATGCATTCTAGGAATGCTATCCCTCCTGATCTCCTCAAACTTCGAACCCTCAAAAAGGTTTTCTTGGCCTCTGCGACTTCTTGTAGGGTCCTTGCACATAATTGTGCTATCTTCGCTGAGATTACATGTGGCTTTGACCTCAAAGTGTCTTTATTCCTTTCTTTCCTTGAAGGGATGGAAGTTCCCTCTTCTGAAACTTCCTTCTCAAGCATGCTTTGCTGAGCCTATAGGGTGTTCAGTAACCCTGTGAGTGTCTTTATGTGACACTTCTCTTATCTTAGAACTCAAAGAGTTCCTTCTGTGCACACTTGCACCAACTTAATGCCCTCTTGGCAGAGTTCTCCAGAATCCTCAGTAATTTTGTCTTCCCTATGCCCTCCTCTACACAGTTATTCCTTCAAGGTGTTCAACAACCTTGAGGCCTCCTCCTTGATTCAATGACTTCCTTTGGTGTGCCCTCCTGGCACATCTTTGTCTGAATTCTGCAAAATTTAGAAGTGCACTCTATGCACTGGTTTACAGAACCCACAGTGTTCTGTCATGCAACCTCTTGCATGAAGCCACAAAGAACCAAACGTAAAATCAGTAAACCCAGAGATATAAAAATATATCTATACCTACAAATGCACATCTAACGTCCATCTATAGCATATCATAAATGCATAAATACATTCATCAACAAACACAGAATAACATGCAGGTAAAACTACTTTGATTGTATTAATATGAAATGCCTCTTTACAATGTGAGCTCGGATTGCAACAGAGTCAAACTTCCTCTATTCTCTAACCTATTCTCTGTTCTAATATTCCTATCCTAAATCTAGATACAAAGAAGATCCTTTTACAAAGAGGGGCTCCTTTAGCTCTTCCCTCCATCTCACCAACTCTCATTAATTTACATTCAATTACATTGAATGGCTGTCTAGGCCGAATTAGATCTAGATCTTAGCCTTACAACCATTTAAAGAAAAATTTATCTAAAGCCTATGCACATGCATGGTTTTTGGATCTACCAGCCTTACAACATTTAATACAATTTTTCAAAATTTGAAAAATGAGAAGGTTGTGCCTGTGTCCTTCCATTGAATGCGTGCTTGATGTGCTGGCTAGTTGGCGCTTAATGATGTTGGAGCAATGCTCCTACATCACTAAGTGTGTAGGATTTTGGACCTCGAGGATGCAGAGGCATCGATGGAACCCCTTGGACTTCTAATCGAGTTAAGGAGTGTACCATTGGGGTTTTATTGTTTTACTGTGATATTAGTGCATTTGCTTAGACAATATGATATGGATATATTCTGACATGATTCGTTGATGATGCAGGCTGACAATAGCTTGTCGACCAGACTCACATGTGGAGTAAAGGGGTCATGCATGACTACCAGAGATGTTGAGGGAGAGGTGTGGACATCAACCCTACCACAGCCTACTAGCACTCCCACTGTGGCTCGAACTATAGGTTAACATTTACCTAGTTCGAGAGGACCCACGATGCCATGAGGGAAGACTGCGACAGTCGCTCACGATGATTTTAAGGGGCACACAATAAGACGGGGGCCTTATTCCTTAGAGGCCCTTAGTCTCCCACAAGTTCACCTGGTGGAGTATTGATTCCAGGGTTTTTTTATGTCTACCAAGTTAGTCAAGAGGTGAGTGGCACCCTTGCAGCACGTGGTGCGTCCTAAAGGGAACATCGCGCAAGGGAACAAATGAGGCGAGTGGCACCCTTGGAGCACCTAGTGTGTCCTGAAGGGAACGTCGCATTGTTAATGATAAATCATTGAACCTAGATGGCCTTAGGATGAATAACATGATAAGAATTTTTAAAACAATTTCCCTAATAAAATGTTGCCCAACACGAAAATTTAAGGTCTAGGTCTAAATTATGCTAGTGGTAAAATTTTAACTTTATATATATATATATACAAAATAAAAATAAAAACAACATAAATAATAATTATACTCTTCATTAAATCTTGTAAAAAGAAGGGGGTAAGCAATTTAAATGATTCATAAAAATCTGTTAGTGTAAAACTTAAAAAAGGGAAATAGTTGTTTTATTATTTTATGATAATTTAGAATTATTCACTGAAAAAGGAGAAAGGAAAAAGGGGGTTAATTTATACACCTGCCAATTTGAGTCCTAAATGAAAAGGGGAAAGAGGGAAATCTAAAATATTTAGAAAACTAGGAAAAGATGGAAACATAAGAAGAAAAGGGAAACACAAGGGAAAAAGCAGAAAGTCAAACTTAGTAAGGTATCTACCATTAAGAAATTTCTAATTTAAAACTTAACTAGAAAATTGAAAATGGGTAAAGTCATTAAAACCTGTAAGAGAATTTGGGGACACCAAGGAGAGATTCTAGGAGTGGTTGTTTTGCCTTCATCCCTAGCTCACCAGTCCTCGGCTGAGTAGTCAACTTGTCACCTCGACGTTAATAGACCTATGGATCTTAATGCCCTTCTTTTTTGTGAGAGGATGATGAGAGAAGGACCCATGTATTAGTTGTCTACCCTTGATGTTTGTCCTTTGTTGAAGGTTTGCCTTGTGCTTGGATGGGTTTTTTTTAACCCTGCAAATGTGATTGTTGGCGAAGTTTTTCCTTAAATCCAACATGCTTATATCTTGGCGTATCTCATTTTTACCCCGTTTTTATATCTTGATGGATCATTTGACCCTGCATTTTTATTCTTGGACAATTTTTAACTCTACGGTTTGTTGAAGGATAAATTTTAAGCCAACGCTTTTATTCTTGGTTAAGTTATAATCTGCGTTGTGTATTGGTATTCTAGCAATGGAAAAATGATTTGATTTCCTGTCTTCATTTTTATATTTGGTATTCTGGTAATGGAAAAACGAATTGATTTCATGTCTGCATTTGTGTATTGGTATTTTGGCAATGGAAAAAATATTTGGTTTCATGTCTGCATTTTTATATTTGGTATTCTGGAAATGGAAAAATGAATTGATTTCATGTCTGCATTTGTGCGTTGGTATCCTGGAATGGAAAAATGTTTTTATTTGTTGATCCTTGTCTGCGTTTTTTCTTGGGTACCCCATGCAAATGAAAAACAATTTCTTTAACCCTGGCTGCGATTTCTTTGGTACTTCGGCGAAATCATAATTGCTCACCTACATTGAAACCTTAATCAAACAACAAATTTATTAAGGAAGGCTTTAAACTCTGCTATTTGCCCCATTCTGATTTACTTCATTCCATTTTGCACCATTCCATTTTGAATTGACAGTTGCACCATTCCATTTTTAATTAACAGTTTGCCCCATTCCATTTTTATATTCTCTGTGACTTGACTGAGTCTACCAACGTTTTTCAGCCTTCATCGACGTGTTTTTATCACTAAATGCAAGATATCTTTATCACTGATTACAACCTGTTTGGTGCTGAAGTTGTTGTGTATGTATCACTGGGTTTATAGCGTTTCAAATCTAAGTCTTCATTGTCTGATCACAGAACCCTCGACATTTTCTTCACTGAAATTACATCGTTAAAACTACTCCAGTAATTAACAAATTAACTTAGTGCAGTAATTAGAATAGCTCCTATTAATTACCACGTTTTGCCCTTTATTTGTGTAGCGTTTTGGCTAACTGTGTTTGTTGATGTGTGGCACAATGAACTGCCCTTAAATTTTGAGTGCATGTGTTGTTGACTGGGCATGATTTGCCATCATTTGTATATTGTGTTTTGCTAATGTGTGGTACATCGATACTCCTTTAAAACTGTGACTGCGTTGATGTGGACTGACCACGAGTTGGTCCTTCCGTTGTTGTATTTTTTTTATCTTCCTTCAAATTGAGTGTACTTAGCCATCTCACTGCCAAACATTAATTGATACAACATTGTTATTGGCCAAGTTAATTGCTATATTAATTTCCATGTTAACTATCAGGATAATAGTTATTGGCACGTGAATGGTCAATAGTTTCCTTCTTAATGATAATGGATAGCCAGCTATTTTTGGTACGGTTACCGTAGACAGACGTCTTTTGTAATTTAATTGTTTACTAGTGTCATATTTAACATTCTACATTGATATAGCTAATGTGGTTATATATAGCTAATTGATAGTTAGATTGTAATTTGGGATTAATTTAGAATTGCCCATTTAGAATTTGGGATTAAAATTCTCATGCATCTATTTTTTTGCATAATTTATTATATTCTAAATATGATATGCACCATCCTTTTAAAGTGCTTCCAATCCTCTATTCCTCCCTTGTGTGTTTCCCACCATCTCGCTAGGCTTGATCTTAGTGCAACATATAATGTCAATAATATTTTTTTTTTGGGTATATGTAACTCAAAATATTTAACAAAAGAACTTACATTAGTTAATCCATTAAACCTTTGTGTATCACGTACCTCTGTTATGATCTAGCACAAAGAGAGAGTAATGCAAGAATATCTTCTGGTTGATACTTCATACAATCTATGTTTCCAATGTTCAATTCCTTCTCCTGAGTGTGATGTGAAATAGATAATTCTTCTCCAACTAAGCGCACCATATGTAATGGGATTAGTGTATTCATCCATGGGTGTTGTCATATTACACAAGTTATGAATTTATATTATCGTGGGCTCCACATATCTTCTTGCCTCTATGGGGTCTAATGTCGCAGTGACCTTTAAGCCTCCTCCTTCAAAAACCACTTCTCTCTTCTTCAAGTTAATAATATCTTTATTGTCAAAAGCCCAATATAGTCCAAGCAATGCTGGATATAGCTGACTCTTATCCACAATATCAATGACCTTGAATTTGGCTACACTGCACACTCCATCTATGCTAATAGGTACTCTTACCAATCTCCTAATCAATATTATCATATGTTGGTTGGCCATCCTCAACTGAACAATTTACCAAAATAGCTTTGAATTCCCCATCATTTCCCACTTTTTTCTTGGAAGAACATTGACATTTGATCCTAAGCCCAAGATGACATTATCCATGCCATACTCTCCTATCTGCACACTTAATTTGAATTCTATGTTTTTCCTCTTCTTGCACAATACACTTGGTTTAGTGCTATTTGGTCATAGGTATTTATCCATCTTGGGTACACTGATCACTCATCGTGCAAAATGCATTCAACATTGTTTCTTCCTTCATCAATTCTAAATAACTCTTTAAAATATTTCAAATTATTTACCTTTTCGACTAGCCTTTCTAGAATAGTGTGATCATAGACTGAAGACATATCATATATTGGTGGCGCTTTTGAAGTTGAGTCTATCAAGTACATTCCTATTATCTCCTTCATGGCTTCTTGATATATCTCTTTCTCCTTATGTGGATTAAATGTTGTCATAGGATCAATTTTTTTCCTTATCCATTGCTCAAACCCCTTTCCATTTTTCATAAAAAATAGTTTAGTTCTTGTTCCTCCATGAATAACGACTAAAAATTTGGGTTGATCGTCACACTCCTCGGATTCTATCATATGCAGGCTCCAGTTCTATTTTTTATTCTGATTCTAATGTTGGTTCTAGTTCACTTTCGCCTGCCATTTTCCTATTAGTTGAGGATAGCCTTCTATCACATGTTCTAATGCTATGAAATATGTGCATGTCGTACAAGGATTTGGGTAGTATACTTCTAAATTTCTTGGTTTATTATAGTTATAGTAGATTATTGGTCTTCTTCCTCCTTGACCAAATCCTCCATTTCCTCGACCACTACCAAATCCTCATCATCCACCCTGGTTAAAGCATCTTGGACTTTTCTACTATGGAACTCCTCCCTCTATTGTGCCATTTTTTTCTTGAATTTTATATGAATATGAAGTATGGTCTCTCTAAGTCAAATGAAACACAATATTTCTCATCATTTCCTATGGATTTGCAAAAATTAATGAACAAATTGTTGGGTGTACTCTCGTGATTTTGTAGTAATGGATAATTAGTCGGATGATGTCCCTAAGTTTTGCATATTTCAAAATACCCTAATCCTTCTTCCAATGGATTCAGTGCTCCTATGGACATATAATGCACAAATGCTATACATTCTTCCCTTCGATGGCCAACTATATTACATGTAATACACCAAACTTGTTCATGCTTTTACTTTTCCTTCATTATCTTTGATAACTGAATTCTCAACATAGCCAAATGTGACTATATATGTGAAATACCTTCTCCATATCCTATAGGAGATGGTTCCAACTTCATCACAATTTCTAATTCTTCGGGCTGAGACATGACCTTTTGTTGTGTTAATGGAGAACGAATGTAAGGAAATAGACCTACGATAAACCATTCTCGATGTTGTTCTTCAGGAATATGAAATGTTAATCTACCCATCAAATATTTAATTATTTCGTTGTAATCCAAAAATATCTCATTCTATACTTGCTTGATCTCTTTCATCTCTATAATATACAAAAAATTTGATTTCGACTTCTAAAATTCCTTTAAGAACGCTTGTCCAATATCTTCCAAAGTTCTTAACTGTCTTGCTGATGTAGTAGTTTGGTACTTCATGTACCATAGCAGTGTGTCACTTGTGAATGTCGTGTCTAGTTGTGAAATATTCATTGCTTCATCTCTCACATTCTTCATAGTCCATATCGTGTCCCACATAAATAGATGTTGTTATGGGTCCTTTGACCTTGCTCCTTGAAATTCAAGCATTCTTAGTGTATGATTTGTTCCTTCCATTTTATTCGGTGTAGTAATTATCTTCACTGATTCTAACTAACTCTAGTTCAAATTACCCTAAAAGTGCTATAACTTCTCATATTTCAAATCCTCAGAACTTCAGAACCCAAAAAACATTTACATATTTATACATCAAATTGGCCTAAGTCTATTACAATGTGGAAAAAATGTCCCAAAAACCTAACGGTCTATAACCATTTTCTTCCCTTTGCATGTTGATTCATCATGCTTCCTTATATCATGCACTTTGACTCCTCAAAGTCTAATCTCATCATGTAGTCTAGTCCATATTCTAACTGCCTTTTATTCTTTAACTTATTCTTGCATAGATCCTAAAACTTGACCAAAATTCCTATCCAACAAGGATCAATGACCAACAAATTTTCTTAACATGCTTTGTTTCCATGTTTATACCCTTCATGTTTTTATAAAAATTGCATCTTTTTGAGACTATGAGAGCCAAGAAACCAAGAACACAACCCTCAATGCTTATGTTAACTTGTAGATGAAATTTTCCATATTGGCGTTTAAATTTGAAGAGGAATGAGGTTGTAATTGCAAATGCATTTCCACTAATCTTCTTCATATTTAAAAATTCAATTTCCAGTTCCCCCTTGCTTTCTTGGGAATGATTTTTGTAGATATTTCAGTCATAGCTAAAACGAAAACCTTTATAATCTTTGACATGTCATTTCCAGTTGTCCATCGATAGTTGTGTTGTCGTCCTTATACACACTTGCAAACATGAGCTAATTCCGACTCACTTAGTGTGTCCTTATCAATGAGATTCCTTCAAGCATATGGCAAATGGCCTTAATAGATCATAGAAATAAAGAAAAACACCATTCACTTATTGAAGCATTTAGAGTTATAGATCTAAGCATCTAAGAAAAAGATTTAAACTTTGAAGAGCTTTAAGCATGCAAGTAGATCTAATTAAATTATTATGCCCAATAGGATTAAGCTAAGGATTAACCATGTATGAGATCTAGATCTAGAATATTTTAGAACATTATGCACTTAGATCACAATCACATATTAAAACCCTAATCCTACCTTTGGGGTATTCCTCTCCCAATAGGTAGGCAATTAATTAGCTTTCTTAATCTTTAGGAAATATTGAGAAAAAGAGAGAGGCAAGAAAGCAAGAGAATGCAACAAGGAGAAAGACAAGAAGTAAGAAAACAAACAAGAAAACCAAGCAAACCCCAAACCCAACGTCCTAGGCTAAAAAGGGAAAGAAAAATGCAAAAAGATAGATCTACGCTAATCCCTAGCTACCCCAAGGCTCACACGTGGGAGGAGGTCATACCACTCCTTCCCCCACAACTATGAGCCACTAAATCCAAGAAAGAAGGAGAAGAAATGAACCAAAATTCTTAAAAATTGAAAAATGAGGTTGAGAAATAGCTACCAATCCCTTTGGGGGGTCTTTGAGTGTTGTGTGGATTCCTTTGGGTAGCCAAAACCCCTCTCAACCAGATCTGAACTTGCAAACATCAACAATGTATTATTGTTGGAAATGCTACACACAACCAAAAGAGCGAAGAAAAACTCTTGCCTTTTTAGGGAAATTTTTTATCTTAAGAACAATTTATAATATTTGATAAAAATGACATATATTGCTAAGTTAAACTAGCTGAAATATGTATGGAAATGAACAACAATATAGAAGAAGAGAAAGAATGAGAAAGGAATGGAGTTTATGTGAGTCTCAATGAAAGATGTTTTCTTAAGGCATTCCAAATGAAACCCTTGAAGTCAACCTGCAAGATCTAACACAATGGCATGCATGCAATAGATAATATGGATGGTTAAACTAACAAGATGAAATACTTGCACCTTATCTAGCTAACCAACATACATAGATCTATAAGACTACTTTTTGCAAGATCTACTCAAATAAAATACTTTACCTAAGATCTACCTATGCATCCATCAAATTAAACCAAAAAAATGTTACCTCATGTGTTGTAAGAACCAAAACACTTGTAGATCTTCTGAAAATCCTCCAAAGTTTCTCCTTTATTATTACTCAAGAAAGTGGATCTTGGAGAAATACTTGCTCCAAAACCCTAAGAGCCAAAGAATGGAAATGATGGAACAATGAAAGAGAGAGAGAGAGAGTGAGAAATCAAATAGCATAAAAATAGCTCAAGATATGGTGAGTTGGGATTGAGGAAAGGGATCTATTTATACTTGGAGAGGCAAACCTACCTCTCTTGGATTAATTCCAAGTGTCCACCGTCAAGCACAAGATGAGATCCCAAAGCTAGGGCACACCATATAGGGTTTAGATCATAGATCTAGGGTGTAGGTTGTTGTGGGAAATGTTGGGATCAGGAAAATAGTAGTGGGAGGTCTATGGGATTCGTGCCAAGGGAGAGGAAGAGGCCCCAAACAATAAAAATGATTTTTTCTTAGAGATCCACAAGAGGAGGGGGTAACTCTCCTTGAAGGGCACACCACTTGGGGGAGAGGAAAGGAATGGAGGGAAAAAAAAGAATTGTGAGGTGTTCGGATTAATAAAAAAGGGTAGTGGGAGGCTACGAAAAGCATGCCAAGGGATAACATAAGTCTCCCAATGATTTTTTTTATAATTTTTTAACTTTTTTTAGAGTTTCTAGAAGGAAGGCACACCACTCTAGGAAAGCTGGCATTTTTTCTTTATGGCTGGGTGGGGGGGTGATGTGAGGGTTGGAAAAGGTTAGGAAAGGTTAGGAAAGGCTAGGAAAAATATCTCTCACCTGTATCCATTTTTACATAATCCTTTTAACTCATTTTTAAAAATTACATTTTTGTTATGTTTGGACTTTAGCAATTAAAATTGTTGTTATTGACTGACTGACACTCTGGGTGGACAAACCCATAGAAAACGTTGCCCGAATGAGTTGAAACTTTTTCCAAGGGTGTATGAGGTGTTATTCCATTTATTTTGAGCACAAATACCCCTATCAAAAATCCAAGGACCTAGTTTTTACAATTTTTTCTCAAAAATAATTAATTAATTAAATAATTAAACCTCCAAACTTGGGGAAATTTATTTAAAAATTAATTGATTAAAAAAAACTATATTAGACTCGACGAAACTCCGCAAAAATTTCTAAGATGTCTTGCATTGTCATTTACAATGATTCCCTACAATAGTTACCAAAAGATAAACCCACTAGAACACCGTTCACCACTTTGGAGGAATTATAGCAAGTGTGAGGGAAAAACTCAAGGGAAATGAATAAGGTTGAAAAGCCCAATTGATAAC
>JASDQU011377613.1:5562-24179 GCA_032191745.1 Picea mariana | reverse complement strand
TATACTTTCTTGACTTTGATAGATGGTGGGTGTGATGAATTAAATGAGCATGGTGGAGTGTTATGTACATTTTGAAGAAAATTATCAAATAACATTTATTATCTAGCATGAGAATAATGACTTTTTATTTTATTTATTGTTGTTTAATGTAAGTCATTTATATTTAGTTTTATTTTAATGTTTTCCCAAAATATCTAGATGAGGAAGGTTGATGGATAGTAATGAGGGGGGGGGTTGAGGAGACTTGGGGAAGTGTGTATGGAAACTTGATAAATAGGGAGAAGAGGTAGAGAGGACAAAGAGGATGGAGAGGTTGGAGCATGATGAGAGGTTGTGAAATTCTTGGAAGAGATGATTCTTGTGATAGTTTTCTTTGAGCATTTGTGCTTTGTTGTTCTTGGAGTCACGGGCACGGAGGACCAAGAAACCAAAAGGTTTCTTGGAGCTAGGAAGCCGGCTAGGCTCCTAGTTGGCAGGGAGGATTTCGTTGTTTCACTCTGGGCAAGCGCGAAAAGAATACTTGGAAATGCCCAGGACTACATTACAACTGATGAGCTTCTACAAACTAAGGAGGAGGTATTTTTTTAGTGATATTTTGTTATTGATATTTTGTGTATACTTATGTTTTAAGTTCTTAAACCTTAAATTTATCCTACTACTTATTTCATCATGTTATTTGATTTATCATTGAGAAGATGTAGAAGAAATGTGTAAATAAAAATCAATGAAATAATGCTAAAGAAAATTTGTTATTGTATGTGTATAAAATGAAAGATTAATTGTTTAGCATCTTGGTAGGGTGTTACAGATTAGTAGGTATGGTGTATCATTAGAATTTTTCTTTCTATCAATTCTAGTCATAACAAAATTTTGTGGCATATGCACTTCTTGTACTTCTAATTCTTCATCTCCAAACGATATGTCCCAGAATGAGTTTAGTTGATGCTTTTCAAGTTCTTGAGATTCTTTTGATTTCTCTTGTTGTTCCTGAGATTCCTCCGCTTATTCATCAACCTCGGTCAGATTTTTTAGTCTCCCATGTTTGAAAATCCTATAATATATCTTCCATATTAATTCCATCTGGTTGAGGGGTGTTAGTCTTGTTAGTAGGAGGGGGACTTTTATCTTTCTTGGGAGGGAACTTAAAGAATTTATTTGGGCTAGAAGACCCTTCTCCACTACTTTTAGTTAGATCAATTAGGTCATTGTATAATTTCTTGATAATTCTCTGAAGTGCCTCCATATCCATAGGATCATCTTGTTTCTTTTTTTCTGAATGTTTATATGAAGTTTCTTTATCTTTGCCTTTATCTTTCGAAGGTTTCGAACCAGGGTTCCCCTTCAAGATAAGTAGGTTTTTCTCAAACTTAAGGGATTATTGGAGGGATTCATTTCAATATTCCTGATACAATATATTATGTAGAATAGAAAATATATAGCAAGAAGTGACAAAATAATAATGATATATCCATAAAAATATCAGAAGAACATCAGAATAACACCAGAATAATCACTTGGAAGAGTAACTTTATTATGGTATCAATATACACTTGCCTCTTCGAGGAGGAAAAATCCAGTAGAGCAGAGCTCTATTGCAATAATATCCAAGAAAAAATATTCAATGCCTCCTACTCTTATTTATACTAATTATACCTTCTAAAGAAAATTCTAGAGGAAGATATTTCTAGAAGTGGAAGTGTCTATTAGGTCTTCTTACATTGAATTATTCTTCTTTATTTATTAGGCCTTATTAACTAATGTTGACCTTTATTAAATAGAAAACATATCCTAATAACTAATGACCCAAGGAGAGGGGTTAGGATTAAATCCTAGAATTCACCCCCCCCCTTCAAAAGTAGCATTTTCCTCAAGGTTGTAGGTGTGGGAACTGATGAACTATGGTCATGGGTTCCAATATCACCTCCTTTAGTGTTTTGTCCTTCCACTTGATCAAAACTTCCTTGATAGTGCGGCCATGTAGCTGACGTTCATGGTTATTGAGGACTGCTTCAGGTTGGATCCAAAAGGAACCTTCTTCATTTAATTCTGGTAGGATGGTTTTGACTGTACAATTTTGTGCCACCACTTTCTTTAGACAAGAAAAATGGAACACCGAATGTATTTTGGAAGTAGCAGGAAGGGCCAATTTGTAAGCACTAGAGCCAATACGCTTGATGATCTGGTAAGGTCCATAAAACTTAGGTGCTAATTTTTGATGTACCTAAGAATTGAGAGATATTGTATTGTAATTTTGGAGCCTGAGAAACACATGATCACCTTCCTAAAAAACCCTTTGTTGGGCTTTAAATATGTCCTTAAAAAAACCTTAGTCTGACATTAATTTGATCAACCGAGGACTCACCTTTTCTTTCAATATTGTCAGCAAAGTCTATGCAGATAGTTGTAGAGGTTTAAATCATGTAGATAATTCACTTATAGAAAATCTGAGTCTATCTAAATTACTGCAATAATCAAGTTCTTCATACATTGATTAAAAACTCTAAGACTAATAACTCAATCAACATAAATATGTTTTGAGCAAAAACACACCATAAATCAAAACATCAACCAATTACTGAATTCATTCATCCATCTAAGAGACACCAATTTAGTCTACGAAATACTTAATGAATCAATCTCTCAACGATTAATCAATCTATTGGAAAGGAACATCAATCTATTGAATATTTAAGAAGGAACAACAATTACGAATTAAACGAAAGGAACAACAAATGAAAATTTAAATGAAAGGAAAAACAAATGTGAATTAAATGAAAGGGACAACAAATGCGAATTTAAATGAAAGGGACAACAAATGTGAATTTAAATGAAAGGAGTTATCAAGAAATAAATTGGAAAAAAATGTCAATGGAACAACAATCAATAATCTCCAAATAGAACATCTATACTCTGCGAATGGAACAACATAACCAATTCATAAAAGAATCAACATGTTAATGAGTCTATCTAACTATTGAAAGGAATATAAAATCATAGAACTATAACATAATTGATAAGATTACAGATGAGATAGTAGCTCATGTCGATTGGGCCCATGGTCTTCAGAAGATACTACTACGAAAAACTCAGTACGCAAAAATGATCAAAACGCTTGAAGCTTTCATTAATTTCATAATTGATAAGTCATTTACAATGGGATTGTTGTACAAAGTATCAACAATTAAGAGATTTGAATTTTGGTACCTCTCTATCATTCATTATTATTTATATATTACAATGAGATAAGTAAATTAAGCTATCCCGAGGATCGAGAGATCCTCAGGATTGGTTTTACTATTTATGAAGATTGCAAGATAAAAATTCAATCTTTCTTTGAACCATTTTAAGCCTCATTTATTTGATCTTCAATGGTCTGTGCATCTTCATGATCTTCTTAATTATCTTTAGTTAACAACAATTGTCCATTTCTGCATAAAATCAAAACAGTTCAAACCAAAGTTGAGAAAATATCTAATATCATTTAATATTATTTCCTAAAAGATTTTTAACCATTTTCTTCCCTAATTACTTCAAACTAATAGAAAAGTCAACAAAGAATATATCACAAACCAATGTAACAAGGAGAATATTTATACCTTTTTCTCACCCTAACACCCTTTCAGAACGATGTTGGTCTGCTTGTTTCTTCATGCGATTTTGTTCCATGTGGAGGTTATCCTTCAGAGCCACTAGAGTGGTTATCTAGCCTTGCATCATTGTATCAATATATTGGACCTTGGATGTGATAGGAATATAGGTACTGACTGTTGGTGGAATTTGGCCATACACTGCTTCATATGGGGTCATTTTAGTGGCCATATGATAGGATGTATTGTACCACCATTTTTCAAAGGGAATCCACTATACCCATTGGTGTTGTTTGTCTGAAGAAAAAAATCCCAATTAGGTTTCCAAATGTTTACATTGACTACTTCTATTTGGCCTTCAGAATGGGCATGATAAGTTGTGGTCATTTTCAGTTGGGTGCCCTGCAATTTAAAAATCTCTTTCCAAAATGTGCTGGTGAAAGTTGTGTCACGATCAAAGAAAATAGAGGTTGGCATGCCATATATCTTGAAAATATGATCAAGGATGACTTGTGCTATGATTTTTGGTGTGAAAGGGTGAGGTAAGGGACAAAAATGAGCATACATGGAGAGGTGATCAACCACCACCATGATGTCAGAATTGTTCCTAGCTTTAGGAAGGCCCATTATAAAATCCATGGAGATTTATGTTCACAAAGAATATATAATGGGTATGGAATGTAGGACACCTGAAGACTTGAGTGTTTCACATTTATTATGTTGGCACACCTCACATTCTCTGACAAATTGAAGTATATCCTTCTTCATGCTTACCCAAAAAAGAGAATGACGAGCATAATAATATATATTTTGGAAGCTCAAATGACCTATTATAATTGAGGAGTGCAACTCATGTAGAAGCCTAGGATCGAGTGTTTAGGAGGGTGAGAGAACCAGGAATCCTTATATCGAAGAATATTATCCTTTTGAGTGTAGCCAATGGGAGGATTAGGGTCCTCCTGAATACATTGAATTAATTTGGAGGTAGTCTAGTGCATTAGCCACTCTTTGCGCACTTCTTCAATCTAATCATGGTCTGGTAAGGATAAATAAAAGAGGGATCCATCCTCATCATGTTGTATTGACAATGCATCTGCTACTATGTTATATTTTCCCTTTTTGTATATTCTTTAATAATCACAACCCAACATTTTTTTCAGCCGCTTATTTTTTCTGGGGATGATAGTAGCTGCTCCAAAAAATATTTTAGGCTATGGTGATCTATTTTAATCTAAAAATGACATCCCAAGAGATATGGTGGCTAGGTGTGCACTGCATGGAGAATTGACATCATTTATTTTTCATATGTAGATCGACCCATATTGCGACCACTCAATGCTTGGATAGTAAATGTCAAGGGTCGACCCTCTTGGGTGACCACTACACCTATACCCATGATAGAAGCATTTGATTCCACCAAAAAGGTTTTGTTGAAGTCAAGAGCTACTAGGATAGGGGTAGTGCACATGACCCTCTTTAAATCTGTGAAGGCTTACTCAACAACATGTGTCCAATGAAATGCATTCTTTTTAAGGAGGTTATTCAAAGGCTTAGCAATTTTTCCATAATGGTTGAAAATTTCTTGTAATAGCTTGGTGATACCAAGAAAAATCCTTAGGTGCTTTAAGGTCATTGGGCATGACTATTCTTACATAGCTTGTATATTTTTGGGGTCCACTTTTACCCCATATATGTTGACAATGTGCCCAAAGTATTCCACTTCGTTGGCGCCAAATGAACATTTGTTCCTTTTGAAAATCAAATAGTTTTCCTGCAACAAGTGAAGGACTTTGTCCACATGAAGAACATGGCTATCCCAGGTGCATATAAATGGGGATTTCAATAAAGAAAAATAAGAAAAACTTCTGAAGGTAAGGTTTCAATATATTATTCATGATACTTTAGAAGGTGGATGGAGAATTGCAAAGGCCAAAAGGAAAGAACAAGAATTCATAAAGTCCCTTGTGAGTTCTGAAAGTAGTATTCAAAACATTTTCATCCTTCATCCAGATTTCGTGATAACTGGATCGAAGGTATAATTTGGTGAATACACAAGCACATTGTAGTTCATCCTACAAATCATCAATGACAGGAATGGAAAATTTATCTTTGATGGTCAGTTTATTCAGGGCATGAAAATCAGATCACATGTGCCAAGTACCTTATTTCTTTAAAACCATCACCATTGGTGAAGAATATGGGCTAGTACTAGTGCGAATTACCCCTGCCTCCAGTAATTCCTATACCATATTTTCTATTTAATTTTTTGAGCAAAGGGATATCTGTAGGGATATACATTGGGGTGTTGACTACCTAGAAGGAGAGGGATGCTATGATCATGCTCACCCCTGGAAAGAGGTAAGGTTGTAGGAATCTCAAAGATCTTGGGGTACTTGTCCAAGATGAGTTACAAGCTAGGAGTAACTGCATGAGAGACATATTCAGTGAACTGGATCATATTAAATTGAGAAATCACACCATGGTGGCCTTTATTCAAGATTTTTTTCATCCTTTGAGAGTTAATTATTTTAGGAGAGCTCGCTTGGACACCATTGAGAGTATAGGGGTGACATTCTTGGGTGAATCTCGTATATAATTATTGATAATCCATTGTGATTGGCCCTAGAGTGAGAAGCCATTCCACACCTAATAAAATATCACAACCACCCATGGAAATAGAGAACATGTGGGTTTTTAGATGGTAATCACCCATTTGGAGTTTGACATTCTCATAATGCCCCCCCACACTTCATAGTACCACTATTAGCGATGAGGATTTGAAAATTAGAAACAGAGAGGACAAAGCAATGGATCTCATCAACAAGCCTGGGATGAATTAAATTATGGGTGCTACCACTATCAATCAACACCACAACTAGCATATGTTTAATGTATCCCTTGATCTTCAATGTATGTAGGGACAAAATACCTGATAGTGCATGAAGCAAGATGATCGGGTTCATGGATTCCATCGATGTGTCAACTGGATCTTCGATAGGATCACTTGGATGAGCCACCTCTTCGTTTGAAACCTCATCTAATGGGATGCTGTCATAGGAAGAGGATGTTGAGGAATCAATCTGAAAGAAATTTTGTTCTCAACATTTATTCCCTGGTGCATATTTTTCATCACAATAGTAGCAAATTCCTTTCTTGTGATGTTCCTCCATTTCGTCGAGAGAGACATTTTAGACCTTCAAAGTTTGGGTCGAAGCAGAGGTATCCCCTGGGCGAGAACACGTGGTAAATGGATCCTTCAGGGATGGCTCCTGGAGGATGTTCTCTACTTCCCTGGCTAATTGAAATGCTTGCAACCAGGTAGTAGGATGATGCATGTTCACATGAGCCTTGATAACTTATTTTAGACCACTGATAAAAGTTTCAAGGTAAAATTTATCAGATAATCCCTCGGTACGGATAGCCAACTATTCAAATGTCATGATGAAGTCTATGACAGATACAGTTTGGCACAGCTTAGTGAGTTAGCCCAAAAATTCTTATTCCCTATCGAAATGGGCACAAACTTCTTTGGAGAACATGTTCCAATTGGGAGGTCATAGATAACATTTATTATGCCACTACCACCACTACCAATGTTCTTGATCCAAGTAAAAAAACCCCTACATGGAGTTTGGTCTCATCATCTCGAATATTGTGAAGGGAGAAGTATTGTTCTTTTTTAGAAACCCACCGAGCTGGGTCAGAACCATCAAATTTATGCATGTCAATTTTGGGCACGTTATTCCAAAAATGTGGAGAACCCCAAGGGGAGTGGGAGGATTGAGTATGATCATAACAAGAAGAATGAAGTTCTTTTGGGTTTGGCTCAACATTCTTACCCCTGAATAGTTGCACCAATTTTTTGACTTTTTGGGCAAGGGCTATGGTAAATTCATTGTGGACGGAATCCATGTTGTCTTCAATTTGTTGTTCTAGCTGGGACATTCTATCCTCCAAGGTTTCTTGGGACTAAGAGAGAGTGGTAGGCATGGTGAAGGATTAGGTATAAACATAGGTGTTGGGATGTAAAAATGGGCTTAAAAATGATAGGTACCTGGTTCATTAGGAAAAAGAGAGGAATCCAATGGGATAGGTCTTAAGAATGGAGGCCCATAGGGGTTGGGTCCACATGAAAAAAATCCTTATAATTGAAAGGTACCACTACGATCAAAATGAAGAGAGAAATGCAATGGGATAGGTCACAAATAAGGTTAATGATAGGCCTGAACTTCTTTTTTTTGTTACTATTGCATATTTATACTCCAAATTGAATAATATTGTAGATGTGGAATGCCCAAATTCTTAACAAGACAAAAGATGTAGTAATTTCACAACCCCAATGAAGACAACAAGGTTGCACTGGAATACATATTTTCTTTTCTTTCTCTATTTGGTTCCCAAGGGTTAGGGTTTGTAGGGAACATACAGTCAAGGGTTTACCATGTGTTATATCTCTCTTATATACGTATGGGGTCCAACAGTAGTACTCAGCCCTATATCTCAGGGAACCAACTAAGGAGGCTAGACCATACCCTTAGCCATACTACTGACTACCTAGGTACTAGAGAGTCACTTCCCAAGTTTTTTTCTTAGTGGCACTATAGTAGTCAGGTGACTGATCATTTTTTCTACGGAGGGATTCAATATGCATAGACCGATCCATATACAGGTGTTGTATGATGCGCTACCACTCGAAGGGGTACCAAAAATGGTTAAAAGGGTGGAAAAAAGATGTGCGCTTAAGAACTACTTATATTTCTTGTGTGTATGAGTCTCCGACTGTGGATTTATGTGCATAAGGATAGATCTTTGTAGCTTAAATATGAAGGAATACATCTCTACCCTGAAACACTTTATCACACACATCTTGCCCTAAAAATATCTCTAATACCACTTGCAATATTCCTGATACAATATATTATGCAGAATAGAAAATATCTAGTAGCAAATGATAGAATAATAATGATATATCCAAAAAAATATCAGAAGAACACCAGAATAAAACCAGAATAATCACGAGGAAGAGAAAATTTATTATGATAGAAATGTTCACTTGCCTCTTCAAGGAGGAAACCTCCAACAAAGAAGATCTCTATTACATTAATCTCCAAGAAAAAATATTCAATGCCTCCTAATCTTATTTATACTAATTCTACCTTCTAAGGAAACTTATAGAGGAAGATCTTTCCCAAAGTGGAAGCTTCTATTAGGTCTTCTTACATTGACTTATTCTTCTTTATTTATTTGGCCTTATTAACTAATGTCATCCTTTATTAAATAGAAAACATATCCTACTAACTAATGACCCATGAAGAGGGGTTAGGATCAGATCCTAGCATTCCTCCAGTATTTGTTTCTCGATGTTCTTAACATGCATGGCCATGAATATGGGTAAACCGGATGTATATAATTCAATGCTAACATCCTATGTAGGTTTAGAGGCGTGAGGAATTATTTTCACTTGGGTAAGAAATCATTGATTGTAATCTGTCACCAACTCCTTGGTATCCATTTTGACTCTTGAGAGTTCAAGCACATGTGTAGCAGGTGTTTTGTTTTCCTTGAATTTCCTTAGAAAGATATTCTCAAAGTTTGTCCAATTATTGATAGAGGATCCCTCAAGTGAGAAGTAACAAGTAGAAAATTTATCTTTGAAAGAGAGGGGAAAGAGTTGATAAACAACATATTCATTCCTAATGCCTTGATGCCTAATATAGAGAAGAAACTTATTGATATTATTTTCAGTTGAATATTTTCGGTATGGGTCAAACTTCAGTAAAAATTTCTCAGGATTCCTAGGCATGTCATGCTTAATGCCAGGTATGACGACTACATGAGGGGTTAACCAAGGTTGGTAGGGTGGCTGATTTTGGTTCGGGGTTGAAAATGACTATTTGATAGGAGTTATTATGAGGTTGACTCATCAGTTTGTCACATTCTTCAGAATTTCATTCAGACTCGTATCTGGGAGTAAGAGGGGGTGATTCAGGTGGGGAAGGTAGTGATCCTCCAGCTCCACCAGCTAACCAGTATGATTCCACACTAGGATCGAAGGTCTCAATAATGTTAGAAAACTCTTGGGGTATATGATATTATGGGGTTCCAAAAGAAATGTTATATTAGAAGAGGTCTCGATCAGAGAATAAGGTGTTTGTATTTCGAAGGTTTTATTGATTCTTGAGAAGTGAATAATCAAGGGGAAGTTGTCCGGTTTGCCTGCTCAATTTCCTAGTGAGAGAATGGTTTATACGGTCAGTGGAGCATATTATTATTTTTTCGATTTTTAGGATGGTCAATATAGAGGGTTTTGGGGAAAATAAGGAAGTCTCGATATGTGAGGAGGCACAGTCAGTGATGACCTAAGTTGGGGTGTTCACAACGTATCCCAAGGTAAGGGGATTTTTTCGAGGGTGAATTCGATGGGATTCACTAGACGAGGGGTTTCTTAATTATAGAACATAACAAGAATATTTAGATTTATTTTTTGTATCCATTCAATTCTATGGCCCTCCTTCTAGCACCATTTATGTTGACGGGTCGAAATGGCCTGATCAATCATATTGAGGAAAATGCACGATGACACGTCCTAGTTAGAGCCACTCTTATTTGGGATAGCGTTTCCAACAAATTTATGGCCTAGTTTCCTTATTAATTATGAAATAATTAAAATTGAATATGAGAATCGTAGGTTCTCATATGAATTAAAGGATAAGGATTCTACCTATCTATTCCTATGACTAGAATGAAATGTTAAAGGTCTAAGAAGCATATTTAATATTTCCTAAGATAATATATCTTGATCAGAAGAAAGTCACAAGATGAACACAATGAGGGATGACATTAATTGCATAGAATGAATTCATGTGACAAGAAATATATAATTTGACCAAGAAACTATTTGCATCCAATATAAAACGATTAACAAATTAATTTATTGAGTTGTTGTATTCGTGAAGAAAAATAAGCAATCATGAGTAACAAAATATTAACCAGGAAATAATTCATAGATTAACATTCAAAAATTACAACAAATATACGTATAAACATGAATACTCATAGTCATACAAGCATAAGGCATTGTCTTCTAAAAATTTCTTCAGTACTTTATTCAAATAACAGTAAAAATACTAGTATCTTCACAAAAGAACCAAAAGCCCTCTTTCTTTTACAATTATCCCATTTATAGAACTCTTATGGGACTATACTACATTGTTCATCTTGCTGACGGTTGAGATACTGAAGCAGACCCCAGTCGGGAAACGAAAACTGGGGTCTGCTTCAGTATCTCAACCGTCAGCAAGATGAACAATGTAGTATAGTCCCATNTCATGTCCATGAATGTTTTCCATCTCTTGAGGTCTTCGAGTATGGAATCTACTCGACATAGCTTCATTATGTCCATATCAGCCTCAGTCTTGCACATGGGAATTATTATCTTCATCATGAGCCTCTGATCAACACTTTGCATGCTATCTTTTGTCAGGGTGATGATTTTGAAGGTTTGGATAAATATTTTCTCAATAACATCCACGTTGATTTCGATGATCGCTTCAATAACTCTCTGATTGTGGTTCCTCTTGGTTTCCATCCATTTATGATCATTTGGGATGATGAATCTTTGTCGACATCCCTTAAGGGATCCATTCTGAATAATGACAGAAGATCATTCATTGATCCCCATACTTCAACGCTAGATGCAGTGACTTGTTCCATATATTTTAGAACATCTTCAATAATTTTCAAACCTATTTTCGGAAGTTATCAATATCATATTCTTCACTTATTAGAATACATCAAAAGGGTTTCTAGAGATGGAACTGTTTGTAGTGAATATTTCCATTTCGATATTTTGTTGCAAGCTTCAAGGGCCTTTTAATATTTTTCATGGGTAGATCTCACCTGCGAGTCAAACTCCGTTTGTTCATGCCTAATCACAACAATTTTATCAAGTGCACTGAACAACGTTTTATGCATGCTCCTAATTTCTTCATTTTTCTCTAGGTATTTTGTTTTCATGATCTCAAAAGTTGTTGTTTGATTTCAACATTCTTACACAATATTTATCAAGAGTTAAATATCCATTTGTACCCTTTCGATTTCAACTTGACCCTTTTAATTAAAATACATTAATTCATCCAACTATTCTTTGAACTTAGTCAACTATAGATTTTTCAAGGTTTCAAGTTGTTGCATGTCGCTAGCATGGGCCTTTTGGACCAGTGACATTGACTCATTTAATTCAACTTGCAAACCTTCCTCTTGAGTTTGTAGTTGCTTTTTAATATCCTCCTCATAGTCTTGTTTTTCCTGTTGTATTTAATTTGTGTGATCATCATATATAGATTCTTTGATAGTCAACGTGGTTGTTTCCATCTCTACAATCCTGGCCTTTGCAACATCCAACGCTACAACGACCTCACGGACAGATAGACTATGTACCCCTGCAAAAGCATTGAGTGTCGAGGTTGAATGTAGAGCGTTATCCTTAACATCGAGCCCAAATTTCCATTTGATTCTCCTCTTAGGTACATCTTGGCTTTCTTAGAATTTCCCAATTTTTATTTTGGGCATTCTCTTTTATATGGATAGTGTCTTGTGGTTGTAGGAATAATCACCAACTACAACCAGTGCTCCTTCGAAACCAATCCCCTACGAGTTGAGCGATAAGCTTCCTGGAATTGAGTCAAAGGGGTGCATTCATGTATCAGGGCACTGATTAAGTTGTCCTAAAAGTATAAATATATGATAGCACCAACAACTACTAGATTGGTGTCTAGTACTTCTACATTGTTGACCTTATCTTCTTTACTCTTCTCCTAGGTTTCTCCTGGTGTGGACAATGGTGGATTTCCTGTGTTCGTTGTTTCTTTTTTCCTTGTGCTCGATTTCTATGAGGGAGGATATTTACTTATACTTTTCTCTAGCGTGGATTACTTATCTTTAGCCTTTTTCTTATTTCATTGTTGGTATCTCTCTTTGGCCTCTTCGGATTTTCTCACTAGCTCAACTTCTTTATATTTTTTCCTTGGTTAGTCTTCGCTTAGCCTTTATTTGTCCTGGTGGAGGAGGGGTCAAAATTTTTGTAGTCTCAGAGTTTTTTATTTCTCTTCATCCTTCCTCAATATTTGTACAACCGTGTCGGTGGTAATTATTTCCACTGCTTCCTCAAACTCAGAGTGCCTCAGAAAACCTCTTATGTAAATCGGGCCTCATGCATGGTTTGTCGTGCCATTATAACAAATTTGATTTCCTCATATACTAAATTTTGGTGGTCATGTGATTTGGGTTCCCCAATGTAGAGGCACAAATCCTTAAGCATTTCAACTTCCTTATCAATATTCCTTTTGTTCAACAAAGAGTATGATTCAATATGAATAGGGAATATAGGCTAATATATTTTATTCTTTTTTGAAAGGTAAGCACTGGCGCCCTTCTCTACAGTTTGGTATGCAACATTTCTGGCCAATAATTTATCAATAACATACTTGGGTAATAAGTGAGGCACTCCCATGGCCCCATAAATTTGGATGTATGTGTAATATTTCTTCATATACCAATCTCTTATTTCTTTCAGACCCTTGAGAGCCCCGGGAGAGATCCTATGCGAGAAGAGGCCAAATATGGCCTTATGTAAGTGGGATAGGAAGTAATGACATATATCATAGAAACAATCCTTGCAATTGACCTCCCATGGTTGAGAACAATAGAAATGAATTGGGCCCTTGTCTCGAGTCTAGGCCGAGTTAAATGTTGGGAACAAGTTTGCTTCACATACAACATCTATAAGATAAGTAAACATGTAGAAGCCAATATTTTTCTTGTTTTTGGGATCTTGGCTATGTTGTGCTATGAGGGACTTAACCCCCTAACCTCTCATGTAGGTAGAATGATATATTTTCATGTAGTAAAGGCCGAAACTAATTAATAAGTCTTATTTAATAAATATGAACAAGTCAATGTAAGAAGACCTAATATAAGCTTTCGATTCTAGAAAGATCTTCCTCTAGAATGTTCTTTAGAAGATAGAATTAGTATAAATAAGAGCATAAGGTATGAGAGAGTCTTGTATTAAGAATTATTGTAATAGAGATATGCTCTACTAGAGGTTTCCCCCTCGAAGAGGCAAGTGAAAATTGTTTCCTATCAATAAAGGTATTATTTTAGTGTTGTGGATCCATCTATTTTGTTGTTTCGTTGTTATTCTCTGCAGTATTTATATTTTCTGTTGTTGAATCCACTGTTATCATTGAAATATTTTTTATTACGATATAATAATAGATCAAGTACCTACCAAGTGGTATCAGAGCACCTTTCTTGGCAGAAACTGTGGGTAAACTTTGTTTTCTGGGTAGAGACGTATTTCGATGTCTTAAAGCTACAAAGATTTGTCATTTAGTGCATAAATTTGCATTTGGGAAAGCATGCATGTAGGAAATACAAATGGTACCTAAGTGCACATTATTAGCCACCCTTGTAAACCATGTTGGTACCCCTTTGAGAGGTAGCACATCAGACAACACCTACATACTTATTGACCTAGATATCTTGAAGCCCTCCATAGATAAACTAATCGGTCGTCTGACTACTATAGTTCCATCGAGAACAATACTCAGGAATATACTCTCTAGTACCTGGCTAGTGGGGTATTAAGTCTAAGGGAACGATTTATCCTCCTTAGTTGGTGCCCTGATATATTAGGCCGAGTACTACAATTGAACCCTGCACGTATATGAAAGAGATATAACACAGGGTAAACCATTTTATGTAGAAACCTTGAGTACCCTAACCCTTGGGATGGAAACAAAAACAAAAAAGAAAAGATATATTGCCATGCAATTTTTCCTCATGCATTCTAGTTTCAAAATTCCTACACATTTCTTCCTATTAATCATTTGGCCATTTCATCACTATAGTATTATTCAGATCAGAGTATAACTCCACGATAGTAAAAAAAAAAGTATGGGTCCTACCCACCCCATTATTTGAGACCTGTCCCATTGGATTCTTCTCTTCACTATGATCACAGTCATACCTATCATTTTCAACCCTTTTTTCCCCGTGGACCCTGTTATGACTAAGAATCACCCTCAGATTGCAAGAGGATAAGCCCAGTACCCATCAAAGGTTTATGAATGTAAATTGATGATGAAAGGTAAAATGGACAAAAATCACCATAAGAATGTTTTGACACAACAATACCAGCTAGCATGCACAAGTAAATGAGGTTTTGATTAAATTTAGTCAGTGGTTTAAGGATAAAAGTGAATAGAAGGAATAATTAGTGAAAAAGGTGGATAGTATTCTATAAGCATTAGGCCGTCAAGTAGCTAGGAGAAGAAAAAATCAGTCACAAGAACTTATTGAACTTAAAGTTTAAATACTGAAAAAAAAAATCATAGAAATATTATAATAAAACCTCCATTATAACAAAACCACAACATCTCATATGGATCATCCAATCATGAAAATTTCAGAATCAGAGGAAACAAGATGATGAAAGGAAAATAACTTCTATTAATGAAAATGTCTCAAGTCTCAAACATAACCAGAGAACAACTCTCTTTAGTCAAAATATTACAAAAGGGATCTTTGATCAACCATCCAAACCTGAACATGACATTTTTCTCAAGTATTTATAATAAAAATAGTATATAACATCTTGAGATACGAAATGGCCTTCCTATAGTATAATTCTCCACAAAAAGATACTAGTTTAACACTTGTGCAAGTGGATCTAACAGACTTCTAAAATCAGCGAGCATGTTGGCAACAAATCTAACAAGATATAAATGTCATGAATTGTTCTTGCTTGGGTGAATATCCTCCAGTGCCATGTTCTTCAAATGTGCATTATATGCTTACCCTTCTCTCGCACTGGTTCCTTTTCCATATGTACCTTTGCATAACCTTATTGTGAATTACCTTGTAACTGAAAGTGGATGATGAAACTGGTAACTTGTTATCCTAACTCAGCGTGAGCTCTTTACTAGAAAAACTACTGGTCAAACAGTCATGGGGAAAATGTGACTGGTTATGAACATAAGGATGTGGGGACATATGTCCAACAGGGAGATGAGGTGAGTGGATGCAGAGGTGGATGGGTGAGAGAGATTTTCAGAGGGGGTACTTCAGGATTTTGGGCCTTCAAGTGATATTCCTCTCTTACCTATTGCAAATATCAATGGCTATTGCTGATTTGATATCAACAGTCCACAATTACTTCGGTAATTCAGGATTCGATCCTTTTCAATGCACAATTCCTACAATCCTCCGGAGTGTTGTATCTCCGAAGTAAGAGATTTTCCTCCACGTGTATTCTTGTTTTGGATGACCGAGATTCACTTCGAGATTTCAGGCTTTGGGATTTTCCAATGCATAGTTTCTACAATCCTCCAGAGTGTCGTAACTTCAAAGTGAGAGATTTTCCTCCATGTGTCCTCTTGTTTTGGACGACCAAGATTCACTTTGGGAGTTCAGGCTTCAAGATTTTTCTTTTTCTTTTTAGCACAATGCTCTGAAATGTTGTATTTCTGAAGTGTTAGATCTTCCCGCACATGGCCTTTTGATTTGGAAGACCGAGATTCACTTTGGAACTTCGGGTAATTATTTCTTTAGTGATTCACTCCGCAAACCTTCGAGAGTGCTAAGTCTCTGAAGAGATAGATCTGGCATCGTGTGTCCTTGTTGATGGATAGTCCAGATGAACTTCGGGCTTCAGGACTTCGGGAGTTCTTTACTTACTAAAATTCTTCTTTATTCCTCCTGAAATACGAGATCGTTTGACACATGTCCCTTGCTTGAAGATCAATGATCTTAAGAGATCGTGGGCTCACAACTTGCAGAAACTTTGCTTCCTGATATCCATAATGTGAAGATGCTCATTCGTAGCGAGATCAATATGCACCATTGATATGTTGATCTAGAAATATCAATGATCCTAAGCAATTGCAAGCTCAAAACTTTCAGAAAATTTAATTTTCTGCTCGATCCCCGCAATGCCTCCCCACTGTCAATTTATCTCCAATGAGATCTGATGGTTGTGACTTAATATTTTCTTGAACTGACGGTTGATCTTACTCTCACTTAGATCTTACAGCTGAAAATTGAATCTGTTTGTTTGATTTCATTTTAATCCTGAAATGGACTGCTCCGAATGTTGTGTTTTGTGCTCATGGTTATTTCCTGTGCAAACAAAGGACTTGGACAGCCTGATGTGAGATCAATCAATGCAAACAAGATGAATAGTAAATTTGAACCAAATCATGATATGTGTTTATCCTACAGGAAAAAAAGAAAAAAATTGTACAAAAAATAGTCAAGAAAGACACTAAGGAAAGCCTAGTTATTCAACAAAAGGGAAACCAACTTTATCAAACAGAAGAGGAAAAACTTCGAGGAAGGTATGCGGAAAAGAGAGAGACAAGTCAAGGGTGAAGACTTAGGTCTTAATAGCATCTACATGGGACCCTTAACAACGTCATGTGATAATATACCTGACCCCTTCCCAACACCCTTATTTGACACCTATATCATTGCATTCCTTTCTTCCCACTGAACACAATCATATATATCATTTTCACTCTTTTTTTCATGGTCCCACTTCCCCTCTTTCGTTCCCCTCTTTCACCCATGGAAAACACTCACAACTAATAATTCCTTAACCTACAAGATGAATCCAAATAGAGCAAGGGAGACATACAAAGTCTGACCTATGAAATTGCTTCCAACAATGCTCGCTTAGACACCTTCAAGGCCAAACTTACAAGAGAATTGGTAGATGTTAAGGGTGTATTGTCCTCCCTCACCCAGTGGTTGAAATAGTCCCTTGTTTCTCCCTCCCTTGAAAAACCTTCCCACTCTAAAGGTGAGAACTCTTCCCATAATATGTCCTTTCATTCCAATTCCCTTCCTTGTGACCCCCATCTTCCTTGAGTTGAAGTGAGCAAATTTCATGGATCATATCCCACTGGTTGGGTCACTCAAATGGAACATTATTTATCCTTACATGGAATTACTGATGATATGGAAAAAATTTGTTATGATGTCCTCTATTTGGATCTGGAATGTTGGAAATGGTGGCAATGGAATAAAAAGACACACAAGGGGTATGTTGTTTGGACTCAATTTGTGGCAGAGCTATATGACCTATTTAACACTTACACCCACTATCTTGGAAGTTTGACCAATTTGAAGCAATATGGCACAGTGGAAGACTTTATATCTTCCTTTGAACATTTTTCTTTCAAAAGGGAGGGCATGTTTGATGCCTTCTTTCGGGAATTCTTTATCAGTGGCCTCAAAGATGAAATTCGTGACCAGGTCCTCATGGCTTTCCCTCACACTTGGTTGGAAGCTACTCAATGTGCTCAAGAATCCCAACAATTTATCTTTGCTCAAACCCAAAAACCTTCATTTATTCCTCGCACTCGACCTACGAACTCTTCCCCTCCTCCCACTCCCCTCAAGATTTTGAAATCAACCTGGGATGAAATCGAAGAACACCAACTCAAGGTCTTTTGTTATAATTGTGATGACAAATATTTTCTAGGGCAGAAGTGTAAGGAACAAAAGTTGTTTATGACCATCTATGAGGGTTTTTTTTCTGAATAAGAGCTCGATACTGCCCTGTGGCAGAGTTACTCAAGCCAACTGATATTACTCTACCCTATAACCAACAAAAACTAGAACCGGTCATTTCATTGGCTTCTCTTCTCCCCAAACCCTCAAGCTTAATGGCTACATTAAGAATCACAAGTTCGTCATCTTAATTGACAGTGGAAACACTTATAATTTTATTCATCATTATATTGAACAAGAAACCCATTGTTGTATACATGCAGTCAACAAATTTCAAAACATGATTTCTAATTCAAGTTCCATGAAATGTGAAGGGCATTGTGAAAATATCTGTCTCCAAATTGGCCAGTACAACCTAAAATATCATATGTTTTCTATTGACATGGGTAGTTGTGATATTGTTCTCACTGAAGAATGGTTATGCACTCTTGGTCCCATCGTCATGGATTTCAA